>JANJGK010003344.1:0-17500 GCA_039081455.1 Macrobrachium rosenbergii
CATCCCGCTTTCCAATGACACCAGAATGAGCGTCATAGCATGAATAATAACTTCACAGACAACGTACAAAGCAAAATATTGCTATTTACAACTCTGGCTCTTAGAGAGACCTTACAGAGGCCTTTTGACTGAAAGGGTTAGTTAGCAGAGCAGAATGCTACAAAGTCAAGGGATCCAACAGGGGAAGCATCCCGATTTTAAATAAGAAACACAGAGATAAATTATCTGTAAGAGAGGTCATAAAAAAAAGCACATTTTAAAATACTGTCTCCTTAAGTTTTGACATAGTCTGCACTGATAGAATTTTCAATTTCGCAATCCTGCGCAGGATTAGACTTAAAATGCTGCATTTTACCCAGCTGGAGGACCCAGTTGCAATATATTGCAATGTTGCTTTCATGAGTCAATTTTGATGCAAAATAACAATTCATTTTTTCCAGTTTTTCCATACACAAAATTCAATACATTGCCTAAACCTTGAATACGGACCCATCAAACATATGAACATTATTATTAAATTAATAATAGCTTTAGCAATCTGCGGAGCTTCATTGATATTCAGAGAGAGAGAGAGAGAGAGAGAGAGAGAGAGAGAGAGAGAGAGAGAGAGAGAGAGAGAAAGATAGAGAGAGATAGAAGAGGGTATGAATGATTATTATTATTATTATTATATTACTATTATTATTATTAATATTATTATTATTATTATATTATTATTATTATTATTATTATTCAGAAGATAAACACCGAATTAGAATGATGTATCTAATGTTATGGATTATTCTGGAGATTACAGTGGCCTTATACCAGCACGGACCAGTGTTCCTTGAGCGGCCCCTAAGTGGAGTTTAAACCCGCAGACGAGAAGACGTGGGTGATCTGTCTGAGACAATAAAAGCTTGACGGGAGAGACTGAGAAGTCTTATGAGAGAACATTGATGAAACTCTACGGGGAAAGAGACCCACATTTCAGTTAATGGGGCAAGTGGCAGTGAGACTGGTCGTTGGACACTTTCGGTCGTTCATTCAAACAAAGCCCAAAAGAAAAGTTGATAAAGAAACGAAGTTGAAAGGAAAGTGGATGGAAATGGAAAGACAATTCAGTTACTAAACCTAAGGAGATGATGAAGGTAACAGATGACAGAATAAGGGAAAAGAATAAAGCAGAGTTGACAGTGATAAGACAGAAAAATAACGAATAAGATAAAGGGAAAGTTTCGTGAAAAAGTAGACATTTCGAAGCAATATGAAACTGAAATAATAAAAACAAAGATAATAAAAAGTAAATATGTCAATAAGAATGATAAATAAGAATTTCATGAATAGGAGAAGTCTGGGTCCACCCTTAGTGTGGGGTAAGAACAAAGAAGGTCAGCAGAACATGAAAAAGACAAGGGTTCAGGAAAAGCCTGCCAGAGGTCAGATGGCAGGAAGGTCGTGAGTGACGTCACATGGTGTCAGGGGTCATCAGAGTCTGTGATGGGTCAGTTGGTCTG
Organism: Macrobrachium rosenbergii; assembly: GCA_039081455.1. Taxonomy (NCBI): domain Eukaryota; kingdom Metazoa; phylum Arthropoda; class Malacostraca; order Decapoda; family Palaemonidae; genus Macrobrachium; species Macrobrachium rosenbergii. The sequence goes on from JANJGK010003344.1 coordinate 1,497, forward strand.
AGCTGATTTTCCTCCAGGCAGGGAACTCCCTCGGGGCTTCTTGCTGGTGGTATACCCTGAGGGAGGCAATGCCCCATTGGGCTTTACCTACTGGGATGCCTTCGTTGGTCGAGTTATTGAAGGCTGTTCAGCTCTTAGAAGAGCTGTTTATAATAATAATAATAATAATAATAATAATAATAATAATAATAATAATAATAATAATAATAATAATAATAATGAAACCATCCCTGAACTCAAGCAGGAGACAAACTTCCTGCCAATGATGCTACGAACACCGACTAAACACAGTCCCTGAGACAAGATGACCTCAGCAATTCGACTGAGCAAAGGCCGTCAGCTGACTGAAGCCTTCTCCAGGAGATAGTAGGGCATGAAGCCCTAAATTTATGAGCAAAGGGCACCGTCTGACTGAAGCCTCCTCCAGGAGATACAGGACATGAAACCCCGAGTTCAGAACCAGCCCCGAGAAATGGTCCAGGGTGTGGCTACTCACCACCGGGAAGCACGTGACGTCACTCACCACCTGACGGTCTGCTGAGAGCGTCTATGGAATCCCCTAATGGACATTTCAATCCGGGTTCTGTTTGCTGCTCCGAGTCCAGAGGTTCACATCAGTCATCGTGCTCATTTTGACACCTTTTCATCACATCTGAGCTGCCTTTTTGTAAGTGCCCCTGATAATAAAAGGCCGTCTAAACATGTACCACCCAGGCAACATTAATGAACAGATAAAATGTATTAAAATGCAAGGAGAATAATACTAGGGTAGTAATGCATTGCACCTTCGCTGGAATTTCTGAAATGATCTCACCATCAATGGAATAAAGCTGGAACAGTGACCCGTATTCTTTGTGCCTGTTTATACTCTGTGCAAATGAAATGTAGAGACGAACTCGAACCTGGCTGTGTCTCTGTCCTTGAGAACGACAGACTTAGATGAAGGACAGACAGACACTTGCAAGACCAATCCCCCAGAGACTGAGGTCATCAGGCATTGAAAAGACTCATTTTGAAGTCAACGCCGCACAGGAATCAATAGTATTTGATGAGACAAGTCTGAGGGAGGGTCTTCTGCCAAATTATTATTATTATTATTATTATTATTATTATTATTATTATTATTATTATTATTATTATTATTATTATAAATAACGGATGCACCCACACAACTTGATTTATAATAAAGTTTCTCTGTTTTTCAAAAAATTTCTTTCTCTATAGTGGAAAGGTCAGGTAATAATTGTCTCACATTCATTTCATCAGAGGAAGGGAATAGACACATTCAGAAACGCTTTAACTTCAATAAGATAAACAGAGAAAATTAAATAAAAGCTCAGGAGAAGTCAAATATGGCCGCTGTTTTGCTGTAGTTCATCACCCGACGGCCTCAACAAATTCTGAGATGTACCGAATTACAATAAGGTTGCTGTTTGTGCAGATGAAGAAGTTGGCCTTATGCACAGACGGGAAACAACTTCCGGTCCTTGACATCCTCGTCTCGCAATTTTGGGGCATTTGGAGACGGACGCGTCAACGAAGGGATCTCACTTGGGCCGCTGCCTTCACGGTCGGAGTGAATGAGTGAGTGACTGAGTGCCCTGAAGGATTGAAGCTCAGTGCCCTGACTGCTTTCGTTGAAAGGGCTCCTTCTTTCTTTCACACTGCTCCTCATGGCACTACACAAATGAAAAACCCGACAGGGTCACCCAGGTGTTCTTCATTAAAGACGGTTATTCTAACTCTCAAACAGATAAGGAAATTCAAAGATCGTCGAGGAATGGTCCACTCCTCTAACTGCTCCGGTATTAAAATCTTTGCATTTAAGATTAGAAGAAATAAAAGTGGGTTTAGCCTTTTGATGAAGAACAGCCCGATCCTACCTGCACACGACGCCCTTCAGAAAGCTATGGCGGACGATTAGTTCCTACGACATGCCCCAAAATGCCCCTGAGGCTCGTGTATTGTGACCACCCCCACCATGCCTCTCTCTGAGAGGATTATCAGCCTCGTTCAAGAAGGTGCCATTAGAAGGCGCTATACACACACACACACACATATATATATAAATGTGTGTGTGTTTGTGTGTGTGTATGTATATATATACTGTATATATGTCATGAAACTAAGACAATACCAGTAGTGTCTTTGCAACTGTATAATAGTGATATTGTAATCAAACCATGATTGTATTTCACAGTAATAGAATGTTTAATATTTTTTTAAATAATCATGCTATGAATGTATATCCAGTCAACAATGATAATAATCGTCTTTATGCACGAAGAAGCATGCAAGCAAAAATTTAATCGAAAATGACTGACATAACAACATCTGCATAATCCTGCACATTTTCAGCACTGTAGTTGAGGAAGTCTCTGAATTTATTTATGTTCATCCTTTTCGATGCATATAAGGAAAATATTGTACAGATTAACAATACGATCTGTTACTCTTGGAGGATGTTATGTATGTAAACAAAGCCATGCCATCTTTATGATTATTTTCGTATCATTTCCCTCTGAAATCTAAAAAGAAACGATGCAACTGTTTCCCGTAGATATCCGGCCTGAGACTTTGACCTCCAAGAACAGGAACTGCAGGGAGGGAGGGTTGTCGGAACTGCCAATCTATATCATGCTTTGAAAGTTCATGAACTAAAGATAATTTATTATTTCCAGTAAACCCCAGTTAAGTCAGAAACTTGAATATGTTATAAATAAACCTTAATCGCATTATTTTACGCTCAGAACTACAATATTCTCGTCCAAAATACGATATGTTGAATTTCATTTTGTTGGGATGCCTGCATTTTCGGAGCTGCCAATCTATATTTAGCCTTTAAAGCAGAAGAATTAAAGGTAGTTTGGTATTTCACGTAGTCTGTAGTAAGTTCAGAAACCAGAATTTAAATCGATCACTTTCGATTCGATTATTTTATGCTCAGAACTGCAATATTCTTGTCCAAAATACGATGTTGCATTTCACTTCGTTGGTCTGCCTGCATCTTCGTATCGTCTATGACGGGCGGCGGCATTTTCGCTCTGGGGGAGGACTGTAGGTAAGTGGATTTTTTACCGTTTTCCCCTGCGTCGAATTTTGGGTCATTTTTCCTTTGAATGAAATATCATTTCCAATTGAAGTTAATTTGGATATCCCTACAGACTTATCATTTTAGATTATGAGAAAAAGATGGGAATAACAATAATCTGACTGGTTTCCTCACCCATCTGTGAAGATGCAGTGGTCCACTTGCGCTGATTTTCTTCGGTGGCCAACAGATGGCGTTCACGACTTGCTTATAGTCAAAATTACTGTAAATTTTTGGGTGGAGAAGGACCGCATGGGGAACACGTGGCCGCCTTAGAGGATACGGAGGATTGAAGACGAAACTGAAATCAGATTTTATTCATTTTTTTTATACAGTTTTCTGAGATGATGGATGGAAAAGTCTCAATTATCATTCCTTTAGACAGAATACTGAAAATGAGCAATAAATGTGATGTAATATAGCCTTTGACACATGATAATTTCCTGTAATCACATGACAATTACAGTTTAGTGTCATGTGCATGAAACTGAATCAAGACGAAAGAATAACTCCGATATGTATACCAGCATCGTTGCCTGACCAAAGAAGGGCCTGAAAATGCCATGCAATCATTTGATGAAGGAATCTCCATCCCAGAAGGCTCCCATAAAGGACAGCAAATATCCTCACTCACTGCAGTGTTGCAGATGGAGGTGCAATGTGAAATATGATGATATTAGGGGTAATGAGGTTTTGTTGCAATTATTGCAAAATTAGTATAAAACAGCAAGACAATCTTCCCTTCTAACTGGATGTTTTTTGGCTTCTAATGAATGATTTCGAAATTACAATGCTTTGTAATTAGCTGGCAACAGGCAGTGTTGAAAGCAACGATTTTTTCTGGGAGCAAACCATCTTTACTCTGAATTTGGATAAAATGCAGTTACTGGGTGTTCAATGGCTTGCAGGCATGCAGGCATAACTGACTTTTATTAAAATGGGTTTGCAATGCTGCAATATTTGCCAGAAGGCTAAATTCATGACAATAACAGATCCATAGCCTTAGGTTTTTCATAGGAGCTTGCAAATTTTATTTTAAATTAGATAAAATGTAGTCCTTTGGATTCTGGGAGGTGCAAACCAACTATTGAATCTTCAAACCGAATAAAAGGCAGCCAACTGGGACTCTAATGTCAAATCTGCGTTCGAAATCACAATATATTGCAATTTGCTTGCAATACGACAATGTTGCAAGCCAGCCAAAGTTCTCTTGCATGGGAAGGATATGGTTTCAGTTTTTTTTGGGGGGGGGGCTAACCCAACTTTTCCCTCAGACAGGATAGAACCGAGTCTTTTTGGGTCTCTAATGATCCATATACCTATGGAACCGCAGTATATTGCAGTTTCCTTGCATTATGGCAATGCTGCAACCGGACCAAGATTCGTCAGAAAGCAGAGCTACAGCCAAGGGATTTGTTCGTAAGCCAAATTGATCTTCCTTTCGAAATGGATAAAAGGCAGCTTATTGGACCTACAATGAAGAACATGCATAGCAGTTGCAGAACATTGGTGATTCATACCATTATGCTCCCATAATCAAAGCAGTTATTCCTAATCCTCTAAATAGCGTGAAATTCATGAGCGGTAATTCTCAGTAATTTTGGAGAATAAAAAGAAAGTTGGCCATCATTATTCTCGATGAATTCTTTCAGAATAAAATTAGTGTTGAGTTAGAGCTATTTTCAAGTTGAATGTTTTTTTATCTTTGTCTAAAATATAAGACATATTACCACAACATATATTCTTGTCGTCATAAACTATACTTCAACCGCTCTGTGACAATTCATGTTTTTATTACCACAATGATCCTTCCTACTTTATGCTTTGTCCAAGACTTTCCTGATATTTTGGTATCATAGAATTATGACGCAAATATACATTAGTTTCAGCAGATGAGTTGAGGAAGAATCTGAATTTGATCTGTTCATGACAAATGTTAGGATTACCAAATCTTAAACACTAACGATATGGTTTGTGAATCTTGAAGGATATTGAGTACGCAAATAATGATAAGTCATTTCTTCTACTTATATGTTTATTTCGTAGGATCCCCCTCCGCCCCCACCCCCTTCAAAAAATTATGTAAATTATATGTATTTGTTTCCTGCTTGCATTTGTTCAGAGTAAAAGATGGCGGGACCTTTACGCCTGAGAACAGCAACAGCAGAGTTGTCGGAACTGCCAATCTGTGCAGCTTTTAAAGTTGATAAATCAAAGATAGTTTACTATTAAAGTAGTCTGTAGTAACTTCAAAAACATGAATTTTATTTAAATAACTTTTTATTCTATTATTTTACGCTCAGAACGGTACAATTCTTGCCCAAAATCCGGTGTTAAATCTGTTATGTTGGTCTGCCTGGATCTTCTTCTTCATGTCGTCTATGACGTGCCTCGTCATTTTCGCTACTTGTGATCATTTTAGCCCAATTTTTCCTCTTTATGAATTATTTTTTCCCAGCTGATGCTGCATTTAGTGACCTTAACACAATTAACATGTTAAGTAATGAGGAAAGCTTGTCATAAAAATAATCTAGCTAACTCTCACGCCCACCTTTCAAGACGCAGCGGTCCACTTGCGCTGATTTTCTTAGGTGGCTAACAGACGGCGATGGCGACTTGCTTAGAGTCAAATTTGCTGTACATTTTTTGGTGGAGAAGGACCGCATGGTGACCACGTGGCCGCCTTAGAGCATACGGAGACTTGAAGACGAAACTGAAATCAGATTTCATTCTTTATTTTGATATAGTTTTCTGAGATAATGAAAGGAAGATTCCCATTGGTCGCTTCTTAAGATGAGAGGAATGAAAATGAACTCAAAATGAAACGAAATATTTAGCCTTTGAACACATTATTAACCCCTATAATCACATGACCTACACAGTTTAGTTTCCTCTGTATAAAACTGAATCAAGACTGTAAGCAATTGCTGTATTTGTACCCATTTGATTAACCTACAAAATAAGGATATGAAAATTATCTGCAATAATTTCATTTCACTTCATTTCACGTTCTCAGAGTGTTATCATAAGGAACAATTTATATACGTCAAAATAGCAAGGTCAAATGATGCTATGTTAATGGGGTATTTATATGTGAACTGAGGACCAGAGAGAGAGAGAGAGAGAGAGAGAGAGAGAGAGAGAGAGAGAGAGAGAGAGAGAGAGCCATTCATGAAATGCTCTGACATATTCTATCTATCTCAGACATTTTATTGAACAGTAAGAGGCATTCATTATTGGTGTCCGTGAATCCATATGTTAAACGATATCATGGGAAAATAATGACATACACGTGTGAATAATAATAATAATAATAATAATAATAATAATAATAATAATAATAATAATAATAATAATAATAATAATCAACAAGGCGAAGGAAAGCTGAGAAGGAAATGAAGTTGAAGAAAGGAGAGTAATTGAAAGTGGAAAGACAATTCAAGTGTTGAACCTCTGCACAACAGAATTCGGGGGAAAAGTAGGGCCACAGACAATACAGAAATGGTCAATGAAATCCTGTAAGCCTTTATTATTATTATTATTATTATTATTATTATTATTATTATTATTATTATTATTATTATTATTATTATTATTATTATTATTCAGAAGATGAAGAACCCTATTCATATGGAACAAGAAGCCCACTAAAGGGGCCATTGACTTGAAACTGAAGCTTCCAAAGAGTATTAAGGCGTTCATTTCAAAGAAGAAATATTTCATATTTAACGATATCTTATGATTATTCCTTCCTCTTGGTAGCATACAAGAATGCTTTGTTTTTTAAATTTATTCAACCTGGGGCATTAATGATTTAGGAAAATGTCATTAAAACTGCTGTTTGTTTTCGTTCTACAATAAATGAAAATTTGATTACATTTGACTTCAAAAGGCGATGCTGGAATGATCTAAAAGTTTCGAAAATTTTCCAGCTCCTGGAAGGACGAGAGAGAGAAATCATTGGCTCATGCGCCCAACGCTGCTATGGCTCAGAAAAATGCAAATTTCAAAGTTTCCAAAAACAAAATCTGAGTAAAAACCAGGCGAAGAGTTTACAGATGGATTCAGTGGACAATTTTATGCTCATGAAAATATGGACTACATGGCGGAGGAGCAGAATGGAGTCGACGACGTTCCAGCCTTAGGCGATTTATAAAGCGGGAATGTTTTTAATACTGTAACGTTTGGGACTAAGTTCTGCACTCAAGATAAGCACGGACAGGAATCAGGAGGAGAGGAGGACCCTGGAATAGAGACTTTCGAGGACTTTCACGAAAAGAAAGCAGAGAGAGAGAGATAGATGAGATTCGTCTGCCAGAATTACCATTTGGATCAACAGATCTGTGAAGTCTCGTAGGAATCCGGAGGACTTTTCGCCGTCTTCGAATCCTTCCTTCAGTCAGCCTCCAGTTCCTGGAGGCACGAGAGAAACACCATGTATATCAGGAAAGGAAAGCAAAGGAGTGATTGCAGCGATGCTGAAATGACCTCGAACCTTCAGAGTCTTCCTTGAAAGTGCTTCAGAATCATTCGGTCTCAGCTCCTGGAAGGGCGAGAGAGAAGAAGAGCCATTCGCCGATGCCCCCAGCACTAGAACTCAGTGGAACTCCAACTTCAGAGTCTCCAGAAGCAAGCTCCGAAATCCTTCGAGTCTCCTTCAAGCCTTCGGAGGTTTAGTGTCATATTCGAAAAGTAGGGATAAGGAGGGTCTGAACCACAAGGCAGAGGGCCCCGAAGGCGCCCTAAGGATGCCTTCCCTTGAAGGCACCCTTGACTGGGGAAGTTCCTCCTCAGAGGCTGCTTCCCTGGAGGTAGGCAGGTTTCCTGCCAGGCTGGGGAAGCGGGCCTGAGGAGGGCCTGAACCACAAGGCTGAGGGGCGCCAAGGTGCCCTAAGGAAGCCTTCCCTTGAAGGCAGCCTTGAGTGGGGAAGATCCTCCTCAGAGGCTGCTTCCCTGGAGGTAGGCAGGTTTCCTGCCAGGCTGGGGAAGCGGCCTGAGGAGGGCCTGAACCACAAGGCTGAGGGGCCCCAAGGCGCCCTAAGGAAGCCTTCCCTTGAAGGCAGCCTTGACTGGGGAAGATCCTCCTCAGAGGCTGCTTCCCTGGAGGTAGGCAGGTTTCCTGCCAGGCTGGAAGCGGGCCTGAGGAGGGCCTGAACCACAAGGCTGAGGGGCCCCAGGGTGCCCTAAGGAAGCCTTCCCTTGAAGGCACCCTTGAGTGGGGAAGATCCTCCTCAAAGGCTGCTTCCCTGGAGGTAGGCAGGTTTCCTGCCAGGCTGGGGAAGCGGGCCTGAACCACAAGGCTGAGGGGCCCCAAGGTGCCCTAAGGAAGCCTTCCCTTGAAGGCAGCCTTGACTGGGAAGATCCTCCTCAGAGGCTGCTTCCCTGGAGATAGGCAGGTTTCCTGCCAGGCTGGGGAAGCGGCCTGAGGAGGGCCTGAACCACAAGGCTGAGGGGCCCCAAGGCGCCCTAAGGAAGCCTTCCCTTGAAGGCAGCCTTGACTGGGGAAGATCCTCCTCAGAGGCTGCTTCCCTGGAGGTAGGCAGGTTTCCTGCCAGGCTGGGGAAGCAGGCCTGAGGAGGGCCTGAACCACAAGGCTGAGGGGTCACAAGGTGCCCTAAGGAAGCCTTCCCTTGAAGGCAGCCTTGACTGGGGAAGATCCTCCTCAGAGGCTGCTTCCCTGGAGGTAGGCAGGTTTCCTGCCAGGCTGGGGAAGCGGGCCTGAGGAGGGCCTGAACCACAAGGCTGAGGGGTCCCAAGGTGCCGTAAGGAAGCCTTCCCTTAAAGGCAGCCTTGACTGGGGAAGATCCTCCTCAGAGGCTGCTTCCCTGGAGGTAGGCAGGTTTCCTGCCAGGCTGGGAAGTGGGCCTGAGGAGCGCCTGAACCACAAGGCAGAGGGGTCCTAAGGTGCCCTAAGGAAGCCTTCCCTTGAAGGCAGCCTTGACTGGGGAAGATCCTCCTCAGAGGCTGCTTCCCTGGAGGTAGGCAGGTTTTCTGCCAGGCTGGGGAAGTGGGCCTGAGGAGGGCCTGAACCACAAGGCTGAGGGGTCCCAAGGTGCACTAAGGAAGCCTTCCCTTGAAGACAGCCTTGACTGGGGAAGATCCTCCTCAGAGGCTGCTTCCCTGGAGGTAGGCAGGTTTCCTGCCAGGCTGGGGAAGCGGGCCTGAGGAGGGCCTGAACCACAAGGCAGAGGGGTCCCAAGGTGCCCTAAGGAAGCCTTCCCTTGAAGGCAGCCTTGACTGGGGAAGATCCTCCTCAGAGGCTGCTTCCCTGGAGGTAGGCAGGTTTCCTGCCAGGCTGGGGAAGCGGGCCTGAACCACAAGGCTGAGGGGCCCCAAGGTGCCCTAAGGAAGCCTTCCCTTGAAGGCAGCCTTGACTGGGAAGATCCTCCTCAGAGGCTGCTTCCCTGGAGATAGGCAGGTTTCCTGCCAGGCTGGGGAAGCAGGCCTGAGGAGGGCCTGAACCACAAGGCTGAGGGGCCCCAAGGCGCCCTAAGGAAGCCTTCCCTTGAAGGCAGCCTTGACTGGGGATGTTCCTCCTCAGAGGCTGCTTCCCTGGAGGTAGGCAGGTTTCCTGCCAGGCTGGGGAAGTGGGCCTGAGGAGGGCCTGAACCACAAGGCTGAGGGGCCCCAAGGCGCCCTAAGGAAGCCTTCCCTTGAAGGCAGCCTTGACTGGGGAAGATCCTCCTCAGAGGCTGCTTCCCTGGAGGTAGGCAGGTTTCCTGCCAGGCTGGGGAAGCAGGCCTGAGGAGGGCCTGAACCACAAGGCTGAGGGGTCACAAGGTGCCCTAAGGAAGCCTTCCCTTGAAGGCAGCCTTGACTGGGGAAGATCCTCCTCAGAGGCTGCTTCCCTGGAGGTAGGCAGGTTTCCTGCCAGGCTGGGGAAGCGGGCCTGAGGAGGGCCTGAACCACAAGGCTGAGGGGTCCCAAGGTGCCCTAAGGAAGCCTTCCCTTGAAGGCAGCCTTGACTGGGGAAGATCCTCCTCAGAGGCTGCTTCCCTGGAGGTAGGCAGGTTTCCTGCCAGGTTAGGGAAGCGGCCTGAGGAGGGCCTGAACCACAAGGCTGAGGGGTCCCAAGGTGCCCTAAGGAAGCCTTCCCTTGAAGGCAGCCTTGAGTGGGGGAAGATCCTCCTCAGAGGCTGCTTCCCTGGAGGTAGGCAGGTTTCCTGCCAGGCTGGGGAAGCAGGCCTGAGGAGGGCCTGAACCACAAGGCTGAGGGGCCCCAAGGCGCCCTAAGGAAGCCTTCCCTTGAAGGCAGCCTTGACTGGGGATGTTCCTCCTCAGAGGCTGCTTCCCTGGAGGTAGGCAGGTTTCCTGCCAGGCTGGGGAAGTGGGCCTGAGGAGGGCCTGAACCACAAGGCTGAGGGGCCCCAAGGCGCCCTAAGGAAGCCTTCCCTTGAAGGCAGCCTTGACTGGGGAAGATCCTCCTCAGAGGCTGCTTCCCTGGAGGTAGGCAGGTTTCCTGCCAGGCTGGGGAAGCAGGCCTGAGGAGGGCCTGAACCACAAGGCTGAGGGGTCACAAGGTGCCCTAAGGAAGCCTTCCCTTGAAGGCAGCCTTGACTGGGGAAGATCCTCCTCAGAGGCTGCTTCCCTGGAGGTAGGCAGGTTTCCTGCCAGGCTGGGGAAGCGGGCCTGAGGAGGGCCTGAACCACAAGGCTGAGGGGTCCCAAGGTGCCCTAAGGAAGCCTTCCCTTGAAGGCAGCCTTGACTGGGGAAGATCCTCCTCAGAGGCTGCTTCCCTGGAGGTAGGCAGGTTTCCTGCCAGGTTAGGGAAGCGGCCTGAGGAGGGCCTGAACCACAAGGCTGAGGGGTCCCAAGGTGCCCTAAGGAAGCCTTCCCTTGAAGGCAGCCTTGAGTGGGGGAAGATCCTCCTCAGAGGCTGCTTCCCTGGAGGTAGGCAGGTTTTCTGCCAGGCTGGGGAAGTGGGCCTGTGGAGGGCCTGAACCACAAGGCTGAGGGGTCCCAAGGTGCACTAAGGAAGCCTTCCCTTGAAGACAGCCTTGACTGGGGAAGATCCTCCTCAGTGGCTGCTTCCCTGGAGGTAGGCAGGTTTCCTGCCAGGCTGGGGAAGCGGGCCTGAGGAGGGCCTGAACCACAAGGCAGAGGGGTCCCAAGGTGCCCTAAGGAAGCCTTCCCTTGAAGGCAGCCTTGACTGGGGAAGATCCTCCTCAGAGGCTGCTTCCCTGGAGGTAGGCAGGTTTCCTGCCAGGCTGGGGAAGCGGGCCTGAGGAGGGCCTGAACCACAGGGCCGAGTGGTCCCAAGGTGCTCTAAGGAAGCCTCCCCTTGAAGGCAGCCTTGACTGGGAAAGATCCTCTTCAGAGGCTGTTTCCCTGGAGGTAGGCAGGTTTCCTGCCAGGCTGGGGAAGCGGGCCTGAGGAGGGCCTGAACCACAAGGCTGAGGGGTCCCAAGGTGCCCTAAGGAAGCCTTCCCTTGAAGGCAGCCTTGACTGGGGAAGATCCTCCTCAGAGGCTGCTTCCCTGGAGGTAGGCAGGTTTCCTGCCAGGTTAGGGAAGCGGCCTGAGGAGGGCCTGAACCACAAGGCTGAGGGGTCCCAAGGTGCCCTAAGGAAGCCTTCCCTTGAAGGCAGCCTTGAGTGGGGGAAGATCCTCCTCAGAGGCTGCTTCCCTGGAGGTAAGCAGGTTTCCTGCCAGGTTAGGGAAGCGGCCTGAGGAGGGCCTGAACCAAAATGCTGAGGGGACCCAAAGTGCCCTAGGGGAACCGCCCCTTAGGAGCACCTTTGTCAGGGGAAGGACTCCTCAGATTCTCCGATGACGTCATCAAGTGAGGAAATAAGAAAAGTAAGGAAAAATATGCTTTTTCTTCCTACGTAATGCGATGACGTCATTACAACCACTTTTAATAATAATAATAATAATAATAATAATAATAATAATAATAAGGCAACTGAGGGAGAGAAAGAGTGTGAGTGAGCGTCAGTCTTGAGGGCATCAGTCTTGCAAGTGTCAGTCTAACAACCATCAGTCTTTGGAGCATCAGTCTAAAGAGTGTCAGATTAATGATCGTCAGTCTAAAGAGCGTCTGTCTTGCGAGTTGCAGTCTAGCAAGAGTCAGTCTTGTGATTGTCAGTCTAGCGAGCATTAGTGAGTGTTAGTCTAATGATTATCAGACTTGCGGGGGTCAGTCTAACAAGCATCACTCTAATGAGCGCCAGTCTTGCGAGCATCATTCTTGAGAGCGTCAGTTTAACAAGCCTTCCTGAGCATCAGTTTGGATATGTCTGTCTAATGAGCATTAGTGAGCATCATCATTGCATACCTCAGTCTAACGAGCATTAGTGAGCGTCATCATTGCAGAAGGCAGTCTAACGAGCGTCAGTGAATGTTTTGCATTGTGTCAGTCTAATAAGCATCAGCGAGTTGTCAGTCTTGCTTGCATGTGTTAGTTAACAAAAGTTAGTCTTCCGAGCGTCAGTCTAACGAACGTCACTCTTGCTGGCGTCAGTCTAACGATCATCAGTGAATGTCAGTCTTGCATGTGTCAGTCTAATGAGCATCAGTGAACGTTAGTTTTGCGAGCGTCATTTAATGAGCACCAGGCTAATGAGCATCAGTCTTGCGAGTGTCAGTCTAACAAGCCTCACTGAGCATTAGTCTTGCATACGTCAGCTAACGAGCGTTAGTGAGCATTATCATTGCAGAAGGCAGTCTAACGAGCATCAGTGAATGTCAGTCTTGCATGTGTGTCAGTATAATGAGCGTCAGTGAGTGTCAGTCTTGCATGTGTCAATCTAATGAGAGTCAGTCTTCCGAGCGTCACTCTCGCGGGCGTCAGTGAACGTCAGGGATGCATGTGTCAGTCTAATGAGCATCAGTGAACGTGAGTCTTGCTAGCGTCAGTGAGAGAGAGAGAGAGAGAGAGAGAGAGAGAGAGAGAGGTCATGGCGGGTAAGTTATTATCGGCCTCTGTGATTCTTCTTCTTCTTTCATCGGCTGATTTTCTCAAGAGGGGCACAATCTCTCTCTCTCTCTCTCTCTCTCTCTCTCTCTCTCTCTCTCTCTCTCATGTCTGTCTCCCTCCCTCCCCTTCTCCATCTGAGGGAAAAGGAGTCATGGCTATCAATCAGATATTCTTGTGGGGGGGGGGGGCGTGATTGTCATATGCACCTTAATTTTAATATAATATAAAATAATAATATAATAATAATAATATAATGATTCAACGAAGGAAATTCACATCAACCTGAACTATGAGAAGCTCATATAAAGTTCCCGCCCGATTCTCGAGGCGGGTGTTGGGGATGGTGGGGGAGGAAGTGGAGGAGAGGGTTGCTGGAGTTTCGTCCTCCCCCAAAAACCGGTTTACTGTTGTCTGGGAGCAGTTCCGTAGACACACACACACACTCAATCTGTCTCTCTCTCTCTCTCTCTCTCTCCTCTCTCTCTTTAGCACAGGAAGGCTCTCAGACTTATCAAATGGACAGCAGCAACTGACGGCGTACAATGAAGAGGGGGACAAGGCACCCTCCCCCCCCTCTTAAATGGTCACAGGTTTGACCTGCTCTCCGAAGGATAAGAGTTAAATAACCTCCTTGAAGAAGGATAAGATCGAAATGACAGGACTCGGGAAGGACCCCCACCAGAAGCTGCAACAGATTCGGCTGTTACTGCAGGGCACGAACCCCTCCCCCCTCTCCCAGTTAATTTTCCCCCAACACAAACCAACGCCTTCCCACACCCATACACGCCCCCACACACTCTGCAGAAAGAGGGCTTCCTTCCTTCCGTGTCTCCTTGTTATGAACAAGGACCTTGGTTATGAAGACCAGCCGATGGACGAAGGAGGAGGAAGAATCACATCGGCCTAAAAGGCTTCCCCCCAACCATGACCTGTCTTCTCTCACTGAGTGACAGTTATTTTTGTTATATTATTATTTTTGTTCCTCTACTTGGCCCTTCTTCCAATTCCCTGCTGTCCAGTCAACTTTATTATTATTATTATTATTATTATTATTATTATTATTATTATTATTATTATTATTAGTGACCAGCTGAGCAGGTAAAAGTAGTTTCCTTCTTGGACAGTTGGAGAATAGCTTAGTTCTTATAACCTGCAAGTAAATGAATACAGGAACCGGGTTATATATAGTCAAACTACAGTGGAATCTCTCTCTCTCTCTCTCTCTCCAAATTACAAAAATAATTTCTCCCTAAATGTCGATAGCAATCACACGTGTCCATCAGTCAAGAAACTTGTTATGCGCCACTTCCATCGAAATTCGGGAGGGACCAGGATTCCCTTCTTCAAACACTCTTTTATTGAAAATGTGACGTAAAGAATAGTGCTGTGAGCCGCCTTTATTACTGTCGAGATTTGCTCTTAATTGAAAGAGTGTTTTCCCTGACGCCAGTCACAACTCACCTGTTTCTGGAGAGTCAGTTTCTTTATCGATAATATTGTTAGGCGCCATGAAGTGGGCCAGCTGCTCCTAGAAGCATTTTCTGGGGGGCCGTTATAAAGAATTGTTATTACTTGCGGATACGTGGTGCTGTGAGTGTCAGGCCAACCAGCCTTTTGTTATTATTGTTGTGTGACTCTGAAAGTCCTTTCCGTGTTCCTTCTACTTCATCGCTAACGACGAGGATGTGATCAGTCATCGAGCAACGTATTGCTGCTGTATTGAGTCGTGACAACGTAGATTATGTGGCAGTGTGTTTGTGGGCAGGAGGCCGTTCCCCCGGGTAGTGTGGGAAAAAAGCAAAAGGGGAAAAATATCTGTCTGGGGTCGGTGGCTTCTGTGGCAGAGGTCCAGCTTTTTTTGGGGGGAAGATGTTTCCCGGTCAGGTGATAGTGATACTGATGATAATGAGCCTCTTCTGATAACCTTGGTGATGATGGTGTTACTGAATGAGGAAGCAGCAATGTCGTGACAGGGAGGATCGAGAGGGAAGAATGACGTCACTGTTTTGACGAAGTGGCCATGAGGCGACTCCTGTCATCCTCGAGCGCACTACAATCGCAAATTCGGTCGTGGTCCTTCCAACATTGCCGGGCCCCCCGCCCCCCACTGCTTGTTGATGACCCCGGCTGGTCAAGGGATTGACGCATCTCACTTTGCTCTACTCGAATGAGAAGGGAGGAGACAGGAAGGAACTTCTCACAATCAGGTGAGGGAAACTACCTTCGTTTTTCCACAGCCATTTTTGTTGCCTTAACATTCTTCAATGAATATTCTTTATACATTAATCACCTGCTTCTCCATTCATCATTATTCGCAGTTTTGTCAGGACTCTTATTATCATTCTCTCTTTTTATTCACGTTGATGATGAACTGTGAGTGACAGTATTGGTTTTGGGGAATTATTGTCGTCATCATCAATCCATAATTATTCTCAGGTTTTTTGAGAATTGTGACCAACATATAGACACCATTACATCTTTACTTTTGTTTATTGATGAAATTTTTTTTATTTTTTATCAGAAACAAATAGTTATGGGGGGGGGGGTTTGGGGCAAAGCTTTTTATCAATAACAAGTCATTGTCAAGTCACGTAACAAATAGTTTTGGAGATAGGCCACCACTGGGGGGGGGTCGTGGTTAAGTTTCATTATTGTGTTTCTGGAAACGATAGAGGATAGGCCACCACCTGGTCCTGGTTAAAGTTTCATCAATTTGCTTCTGGAAACGATAGAGGATAGGCCACCACCTGGTCCTGGTTGAAGTTTCATCATTTTGCTTCTGGAAACGATAGAGGATAGGCCACCACCTGGTCCTGGTTAAAGTTTCATGATTCAGCTTCTGGAAACGGTAGAGGATAGGCCACCACCTGGTCCTGGTTAAAGTTTCATGATTCAGCTTCTGGAAACGGTAGAGGATAGGCCACCACCGGGTCCTGGTCAAAGTTTCATCCTTGCGCCTGACAAAGGTGATATTATTAACATTCCCCTGATAATGG
>JANJGK010003344.1:22500-90733 GCA_039081455.1 Macrobrachium rosenbergii
CGTGCCACCACCGGACTGTGGCTGAGTTTCATGGGCCGTGGCTGAGGCTGACGTTTTTGCTGACATTTGCTGTCGCCTGGTATTTCAACATTGCTTGCTGACGTTTCTCCGGTGCTTAATGATACATTTTGCTGACACTTGCTGACGTTCTTCAACCCATGCTGACGTCCCTCGACCATTACTGACGTTTTTGCTGAAATTTGCTGTCGCCTGCTGTTTCAACCGTGCTTGCTGACACTTGCTGACTTTCCTAGAATCTCACTGACACTTGCTGACGTTCCATGACACTTGCTGACGTTCCTCAATTATTGCTGGCGTTTTTGCTGACATTCGCCTGGTGTTTCTAATGTGCTTGCTGACGTTTCTCCGGCGCGTACTGAGGTTTTTTGCTGACACTTGCTGACGTTTTTGGTGACGCTTGCTGACATTCTCCTAGCGATCCTACCGTGATTTCTGACGTCTCTGACAATTGCTGACACTTGCTGACTTTCCTCAAACCTTGCTGAAAAAATCCTGGCGTCCCTCGACTCTTGCTGACGTTTTTGCTGACATTTGCTGTCGTCTGTTGTTTCAACTGTGTTTGCTGACGTTTCTCCATTGCTTACTGAGACTTTTGCTGACACTTTCTGATATTCCTCAACTCTTGCTGACACATGCTGACGTTTCTCGGATCTTACTGACACTTTGCTGACGTTCTTCTGATGTTTCTGCGGCACTTCCTGGCGTCTCTCCGACGCTCGCTGAGGTTTTTTTGCTGACGGTTGCTGACGTTTCTCGATTTTTTTTTTTTACTTTTTTTGCTGACACTTGCTGACGTTTTCATGATGTTCCCGCTGAGCTTCCTGACGTTTTTCTGCTCTCGCTGACACTTGCTGACGTTCCCCTGATGCCAGTCACAATCCCAATCATGCCAATCCCAATAGAAGAAACCCCAATCATGCCAATCCCAATCCAAATAATTCCAATCCCAACAATACCAATTCAAATCGTGCCAATCCCAATTATCCTGATCATGTCAGTCACAGTCCCAATCAGACCAATCCCCATCATGCCAATCCTAACCAAATCAATCCCAGTCCCAACCATGCCAATCCCAATCATACAAATCCCAACCCTTGTAATGCCAATATCAATCCCTGCAATGCCAATCCCAATCCCTGCAATGCCAATGCCAATTCCAATCAGACCAATTCCCATCATGCCAATCCGAATAACAATCATGTCACTCCCATTCACAGTCATACAAATCCCAATCCCCGTATTGCCAGTCCCAATCCAGAACACGCCAATCCCAATCAGACCAATCCCCACCATGGCAATCCAGATCCCAATCATGCCAATCCCAACCAAATCCATCACAAACCCACCCATGCCAATCCCAATCATACCTATCCCAACCCCCGTAATGCCAATACAAAACCCAATCATGCCAATCCCAGTCGCCATAGCGCAAATACCCATCCCAATCAAACCAATCCCCATCGTGCCAATCCAAAGCACAATCATGCCAATCCCAATCCACGTAATGCCAGTCAAAATCCCAACCATGCCAATCACAATCAGACCAATTCCCATCATGCAATCCAAAATCCCAACCAAATCAATCCCAATCCCGACCATGCAACTCCAAATCCCAATCATACCAATCCCCATAATTCCAATATCAATCCCAATCATGCCATTCCCAATCATGTCAAACCCAGTCCCAACCATGCTGATCCCAATCCTAATCATACCAATTCCAATCCTGTAATACCAGTCACAATCCAAATCATGCCAATCACAATCAGAGCAATCCCCTTCATGGAAATCCAAATCCCAATCATGCCAATCCCAACCAAATCAATCTCAATCCCGATCGTGCCAATCCCATCCCAAGCATACCAATCCCAATCCCCGTAATTCCAATACCAATCCCAACCATGCAAATCCCAATCCCGTAATGCCAATCCCAGTCAGACCAATCTGCATAATGCCAATCAAAATCCCAATCATGTCAATCCCAGTCCCAACCATACCAAACCGAATCCCCGTAATAACAATACCACTCCCAATCATGCCAATCCCACGCACTCAACGTCAATAAAGGCCTAAGAAAGAAATCTTCTGGAGGAGACCTTTTGCTTTTAACTCTCTCTCTCTCTCTCTCTCTCTCTCTCTCTCTCTCTCTCTCTCTCTCTCTCTCTCTCTCTCTCTCTCTCTCTCATAAGCTGGACCCCTGGAAGTTCCCAGTCTCCTTGTTGAAGATCTTGTTCACATGAGTCATAGCGGTTGCTAATGATTTTGTTGTTATTGTAAGAGTCAGCTGAAGCTTGGTCAGTTCGGTTCTATATCTCGGCAACGGAAGTATTTGAAGGGTTATTATTATTTCGTGGGTAGGGGGCCACTCAGGACCAAGAGGTATACCTCGGGAAATGAGGAGGAATCGGTTACCATCGCGTGATGGTGAATTTGCTGTTGTTTTTGGAAACGGTGAGAAGACAATCATGTCCTCACAAACGCTGTCTGTCACACGCACGGTCTCTGAAAGGTCAGGGAGCTGTCTCAGATCGCTCATTAGAATTGTTGATGGACCAACATTTGAAGTGTCTGGAAAGGTCATTAGAACTGCCACTGTGGATGATGGTATCGATAATGGATGATGGATGCTGTCATTCCTTCCCAGTGAACAATTTGTCAATTTGAAAAGCTTTTTTTAATCAGGTCTAGTGACATGGAGGCTCATTATCCGGCGACAGACAAGAAGGGACTGATTTTTCCCTATCGGATTTTCTGTTTTGTTTGTGTTTTTGGGATGTGTTTCAGGGAAATAGGAATGAAGACCCCCCCCCCTCTACCTTCAACCCTCGTCCAAATTACATGGTTTTTGTTGCATCAATTCTGGTTCAAATTCCCGTCAGTCTCACTGAGTAGCTGGAGGGAGACCGGAAGGTGTCAGTGGACCTTTTTACACACACACACACACACACACACACACACACACACACACACACACTCACTCCTATATTCTTAAGTTAACCATTTATTTCTCTTTTTAAGGGTAATGTATTAAGCTAACTTTTAAATGAAAATACAGTCACTTTAATTTCACACTCACACGCTGTCCAAATTGTGACCTCATGCTCATCGTAAGTGCTCAAGGGTTTATGCAGGAGCCTAAAATAAAAAAAAAATGGTTTGAATGTACCGTGAGGCACGGTACATTAACCAGGAACTTGAGCCAAGTAACCCAAAATCAACCCCAAAATAAACCCAAATTAACCATGTTGGTTGTTTATTGGCAGTTAACCATTGTTGGTCTCGGAAAAGTCGAGAATTAACTTCAGGTTTGTTTAACCAGATCTGGTTTCGTAATCTTTGAGGAGACCAAATGTAGTCACCAAGGTCTCTCTCTCTCTCTCTCTCTCTCTCTCTCTCTCTCTCTCTCTCTCTCTCTCTCTCTCTCTCTCTCTATATATATATATATATATATATATATATATATATATATATATATATATATATATATATATATATATATATATATATATATATATATATATATCAGTAATGAGTGTAACAACAGTCTGCCTTTCTTTGTGCCTAAGAAGAAAAAGGCTGCGATTTTAATAACCCTGTGAGGAGGATGAAAGGCCTCTACATCTATCTACTAATAATTCCAGAACAAAAGCCGTGACCACGAGTAACCAGTAAACCATTGCATGGGGAAGTCCAGTGCTTGGGATATTTCTCATGCAAAAGATGTGCCTTCTAAATAGAAATATTCGAAAAATAACAGCACCAGAATGTATGTAACTGTGCGTGTATGTTCTACTATGTATGGATACAATAATATGTCCATAAATCATAATCAGAACAAATCTAGGAAATTAGCCGCTGTTACTTGATAGAAAAAGGCCATTAAGGAACATTCATCAGAAGCAAGAATGATCAAAGGGACACACCACAAGTGTACGAAGGAAGACATCTTATCAAGCAAAGAAGCTGTTTTGTCTTTGACAGTGAGATGACTCCTTCAACGAATGCTAATGATTCAGAATGACTCATTAGTGATAAAAAGGAGCCAAGAACCAATGCATCAAACTTCATGAAACCAAACGCCGGGAATATTTCCAAAGACACCTGCAAGTCTCCTCGAGATGTCTTCATCTGAATGATCATGTCGTCGGGGTTTTCAGTTAAAGTCACTTTCCTTCTTCGACGGTTCCGTTCATCCTGCAGAAACCTCACCACAGGAATGACATTAAATAACAGAAATTATATCTCTGGAGACTCCCACACATTCAAATCATTCGGAGCAATTTTCAAAGTGGGCCAGGATGCGGCGAAATGACCCGGAAATAGCGTCGAAATCCAGCGGCGGCCCATTGCTGGAACTCTGGTCACGTGACTTTGCTCTTCCAGTTCCTCCCCTGCGGGGAAGTAAACAAATGTCTGACGGCGTCGTTATATTATTTATTTCTATTCTCGTTTACGCCAAAGTTACGCATCATACCCGCGTGACATGGCGCTTACACACAAGAGGGACATTGATGGAGACTACAAATGAGGTCGACCTTTATAGAAATGGCTCCATTCGCGGGAAATAAGAGTAAGAGGTTCAAAGTGGAAGGAGCCATCATGGCCTCCAGGGGTCTTCTGTAAGTGACTTCAGGGAGCAACGACCTTTCCCTCTTCAGACTGTGGCGGCAAGAGTGGAAATGGCGCCTTCGTGACCTCAGGTGAGGAAAGGATTCACAGCTGCCTTTCAATGTATATATGTAGCGAAGTGGACGGACATTCAGGCAGAGTCCTCCCACCCGGGGCTGGAAGACGTCGCCAAGAGTTCTTTCGCCGTTTCTGCCTTTTCCTGGTTTTCACTTCCGGGTCAATATTGGTCTTCTTCCCTTCTACTCTAAATGTCTCCCACTCGAGGATACAGTCATCATTTCCCTAACCTTCCCACGGGTTAGGAGGCCCCCTTGTTATTATTATTATTATTAATTAATTATTAATTTTTAATTTAATAATATTAACCTTAACATTGACATTATTAACATTATTATTATTATTATTATTATTATTATTATTATTATTATTGTTAGATCTAAGCAGTAGCACCATGGCGGCAATTTCCTTCTGACGTGACTTTTTCTACAGGTTTTGGCTGCTGTTCATGAATTGACCTTCAATTCTTGTCGCAGAATGTAATTAACCTGTCATGAACCCCTGAAGTCCCTCCAGCAAGGGCCTTCCATACGCGATCTTCACAAGACAGATATAAGCACAGCTATATATAAACGTCTGTCCTTTGGAACGTTTCATATCCCATCCGGCAAGTGCACTAACTTGTTAACGTATGGGTACCAACACCCCCCCCCCCCCCTGGGCCAATACTAAACACGGCAAAGGGACATTCTTCCATTTGGCCGACAACAAACAGATGCTTAGGGCCAGTGTCAGAAGCCCTGAAAGTGTAGAGCTAATACTTAGAATTACCCTAAGCTTTATCTCTGCATCAGGTATTACCTTTGAAAGTGGCTTCTTTTATAGTGTTATATTATGGCTGCTTCTTGAGAGTCTACCATCATTTTTTTTCTTTCAGTCGGCTGTAATTAACCAGTAATCAACCTCAGAACTGGTTCTATTTTTGCTAACTCGCTCGCATGCGCACTCTCATGGGGGAACTTTTAGTAAAAGTGGAGTACCCTTCACTGGAGGTTTTGGAGCAGCCCCCCCCCCCCCACCCCCCCCCCCCAATCTAAGTAACACAGCCTACCAGGTTAGGTTAGGTAGGGTACATTAGGTTAGCATGGTTCCTTTTGTAAGAGGTTTCCCTAGCCTGTTAGTTCAAAGCCTTTCAGAATTGATATTGGTGATCTGTGTCAGGAGTAATAATAGGTCAGTGGCTTTTGTTCGTTACTCATTGCTACACTGGTCTGCTCTTCTGATTTTGTTTCATTTGGTGTAGGCTTGAGTTTTTTTTTTCTTTTTTTTCTTGATATGCAAATTTTGTAGTGGGATGAAGAGGCTATAGGCTGATTATTAACTTAGGAGTCAGCCTGTACAGTTGCAATTTTAAGTGGCCTGTAGGGCTGGGCGCAAAGTCGTCACAGACATGGCCTTTTCATCCGTGCCTCTTTCATGAGCCATGCTTAGGGCTAATTGCAGATTTCCACAGGATTTGTTCTTTGGAGGAAATCATTTGGACCAACTGTGTGCTTGCCCAGGCCCTTGAAATTGTCTCCCATTATTCCATCAGGCTACAGCTCATATATATATATACCCCCTTCAGTGACTTCTTCCTCTTTTATCTCTGTTAGTGCTGTTCCCTTGGGAATGGTGTGGCCTCACACCAGTTTACGTACAAGTTTTACTTGAGTATATTGTTTGTAAGAGCATTTTGGGGGACTTTCCTTCGTATTTGCTTCAACAGGACTTTTTTTAGGTAATTTTTAGGATGTTTTACTGTTGTGCAAAGCATTAACATAGCTTTTCCAGCATCTGCAGGCTAACTAGGTTAGGCTAGGTCAGTTTTCTGTTGGTATAATTCTTGTCGCTGGTTATTTGATGAATGCTCCATAATCACATTCTCTCTTGCCGCTTGCTTGTACAAGTCTTGTAATTTAGAATATAAATTATAATTGTAATTTAGAATGTAAAGCATAATGTAATATTCTTCACTCAGAGTTGTATATAAAGTATTTTTCTTTGCAGTCCCTTCTGTTGGGTCTGCAGGGGGGCTCACCATCCATTCCACAAACCTTGACCAAAGTCAAGTGTCGTCAGCAGATTCAGGAGTCCCTCCCTTGGAATTGGCGATTCAGGCGCTTAGCAACTTTGCTCTCTTTGATTATGTAAGTTTAAATTTGAGTGGCTTTTGTGAGAAAGCTTCTGTATAGACTTGAGCGGAGACAGTTCTTGAATCCAATGCTGGAAAGTTGGGACAAGAATTTATCTAGATATTAGAGAGGCCAGCGTTATCTGATTGTAAGACTTGATGTTAACAGTTTTCTTTTTTACAGGATTGCTGCAAATGAGACTGACATACAACTTTTAAACTTGCTGCTGTTTGAAGACTGACTACATGCGTAACTATCCCGGTCAGTGATGGTGGTCCCCAGGGAGGCATGAAATGAATTTAATACCCCAATCAATTATTAAAACTGTTCAGTGGCATTTTGCCAGTAAATTTTCTTTGAAAGTCTTGAGCATCATTTTGTGTCTCCTGGTTGGTGGCTTCTGCATGTGGAAACCTGGCGGTGGGACATATTAGAGGATTCTGGATCCTCTAATATAACTGTAGCATGCAGCACCATTTCTGACGTAGGTGTTGCCCACCATTGTTCTTCCCTTGACTAGACTCATGACTCTGACAATGTAGAATGCTGTTCATCTGTCCCAAAACGGGGGAAACGAGGAGAGGACCACACAGACAGGAGGGACGTCTGTTGGCATAAATTAGGAAGCAAGCTGCTGGAAAAGGCTCATGAACAAGAGCCACTCCAACTAGGGATTAACCTGTGGAAAAGGTAACAAGGTATGTAGGTTGTCCTGCACTTGTCCCGCAACCTCCCTGTAGTTTTCCTGATTGTGCCTCTTCCTTTGCTTACTTTCTGGTCACTGTCTTTGTTTTGTTATTTGATATTTTAGTCATTTTACCTTCTTTCATTTGTTTGCAGTCTCTGATTCTGTAACAACATTGGGGTTTGTCTTTATAGCTGTCATTTGGAACTTTTTCAGTGGATTGTCAGTCAACCTTTTTCCTGCCTGATGAGGCACAATGTGCCAAATTGATGACTGTGCATTTCAGTACTTTGTGGACCCTTCCACTGCACTGAATACTAGTTACTTCTTTTGTCAAGGCTGTGATAATGTAAGGCTCAGTGCTGTAATGTAAGGAGTTTTGCTCTCTCACCTTCTCATTGGTTTTAAACCTTTCAGATAGCTGTCAGTGGGTGTAAAATGGCTGGGAGAAGTGTTCTGAAGCTGTCAAACTTACAGGGTGGTCTGGTGAAAAGTACCTCAGTTGCTTCAAGGACACAACAGAGGTGGTAATAGAGTGTATGACATTCAACTTCATGACAGAAATATTGAACACTTGATGCCTCCAGTGGTAGATTTGGTGCTTGATGCATTTTGATAAAGCTCTGAAGTCTGCTGTCTTCTGCTTGTTCTCCAGTGAGTTTGTAGTCTCAGTGGTTTGTGTTGCTGTGGTGATGAATTTTTATTTATCAGGGATTGAATCCCCTACAGACTCCAGCTCTTGTTGCACTTTCTTCAACTGAGCTCTTTTTGCTCTCTCTGTGACTCTGCTCTTATTGCTCCTTCTTGACCTGGAGTGTTTTCATTCTCATAGCCTGGATCCCAGTACTGTACTGTACACTGTAGGAAGAGACCCAGGTAAAATTTTCCCAAGTAAAATTGTCTTGTCTGCCTTGAAGCTGTAGACTGCCCGTCACCTGAAGTAACTTCATTTTTCTTGTAAGTGTACCACATTCTGAGTTGCTGTCAAGAGGGATTTGTACTGTACTGTCTGAGACAGGTGACTGGATGTTTGTTTGATTGCTGTTAAAGCCAGATTTATTCCCAAGATATCTTCCTGGGTGGTTGAGCCTCCATTTACCATCCTGATGGAGAACTTGACTGGTTTATTATTCCTTGATTTCTATAAGAAGTTTTCTGTGAGTATTGTTGGTGTTTCATTGTTTTGCTGTCCTCTGTGTCAAAGAGGTGGAAGAGGCAAGTGTACTTGGAGGCGTAAAAGGGAATGTTTGTGTCTTGTTCCACAATGCTCTCACTGGAGATACCTCTCTCTGCCTTAATCCATCAACTCTTAGCTTGACCACAAGCCATTGATAGTAGGACCTTTTGAGTAACCTTAAGCCTCATGTAGGGATCCAGAATCTGCGCAATAGCCAACATTTTTTCGTAGACTTTCCTTCCCTAACACTGCACTGGTGGCTGTACTAAGTAGCTTTTGTATAGCCTTGTTCTATATAATTTGTCGAACTAAGAGAATCTCCAAGTAGGAATAAAGTAGTGCTGCTGCATCTTGGCCCCTGTTGATCCAAATGTATATTAGATCTAAAGTGTTGCACCCTTCTACTTGTGGCATATGACTTTCAGTGACTTCCCTTTATTACTAATGTCTTGTGAGCAGTTGACAGTGCTATCACAAAGACTGAAGTTACTTCTTTGATGCTTTATAAGTTTTGTCTGGATAACAGTGTCACTGGTATGCTGTGGAAGGGGGTTGGGATGTCTTCAATCTGAATTTGTCATGTCCATTAAGTTGAATGAGGGACAACACCATCTTGATATATGTTCCCATCTCTGTGTTTCTCCACTTGTATATTCCATCTCAAGTCCACAGATGGTCCAGATCTGGTATATTCCTTCAGTGTACTCAGCTAGTCCAAATTGAGTTCAGTCTCCTTGAGTTTGTTTGTGGAATGAAGGGAATAAGAGGAGTGGGTATGAGACCAGCAGCTCAAATACTAACTGGCATTTTGTCTCCCTTCACATTGGAAGCAGAGGGGAGAGGAGGTTTGATCATTTATCTGCTTACTCTAGGTTCATCTCCGTAGGGGGATAGTGCCTCGAGTGCACCTCATGTGGTACACTGTAGGCATTACTTGAGGTTCTTTGCAGCATCTCTTTGAGCTTGAGCTGCAATAACTACAACCCCTTTCATTTCTTTGACTGTACCTCTGGTCATGTTCAGTTCCTTCCGTCTTACTTTCCCCAACCCTCTTCTAGCACTGAACTCATAGTGTAAATGTGAGGTTTTCCTCCTGTTACACCTTTCGCTCCTTTTTACTGTTAATTTCCATTTCAGGGCTGAATGATCTAGTCCTAAGTCCTATATGCTATTTTGTTCTACTCAAGGTTCTAGGTACTTGCACAAAATACACCTTCAACGGAACCATAAGCCATTCCAATCCTATGATGTGTGCGAGATCCATTCAAGGTCAGCACAGTTCGAGTAGTTCCAAATAGGTTTCATGAAAATTCCTTCCTACCCAAGCTAGAGCAAGCTTCAATATGTTGTCACACACTTGAGCCAATATATTTTTTGTGCTGAAAGTAGTAGTGAAAGTTGAATGCTGTCCCTTTTTCCTTGTAGTACTGAATGGTACAGTATATTACAGTGGAAGATAAGATAGAATGAGGTTCCCAAGACCTCTGGGTTTCTTGGCTCTGAAGGGAAAATGAACCAGTACTCTTTTGTCTCGAGTATTGAAAAGAGAGTTTAGGAGAGTAGTATTCTACTGCTATTGTTAACTAATTACACAGTACTACCGTTATTCAGTTGGTGAAGTAATTGCCCCAGTTCTGTAATAACATCTTATTCACAAAATGAATGAATGGCCTGCTTTTGAGGTACACACTTCTTTATGATAAGTTTATTCTTCAGCTGAAAAAGATTGAGTTACTCTTAAATGAAAACTTATCCAATGTAACTCAGGAAAGCGGCTCTTTTTTTTTATTTTTTTGTAGACTGGACAGTCGTTCTTTGTATAACCATATAGCTGTGTCACTCACTGTCTGAAGGAAAGTCAACTATTTCGTAGGGGTTTCGCGGTAAGGGGAGAAATGAGAAGCTAGGTATACCTCATTCTTGTTTCTCTGAGGCTAAACTGCCTCAAATTTGGCGTGTAAGGACCATGGTATTTGAGAATTGTTTCCTGAGCCTTAGTGATTGTGGATGCAGACACTTATGTTTTCAGTCTTCAGATTTCTTGGCTCCTTTGGGTTGCTTATTCAAGTGTCACGTCTTTTTGCTCTTGTCGTCAGAGAAGTGGTGATGTTACTTAGTTCCTTCATTGTCAGTTCTTGATGCACACATTGGAGAAATGGTATGTTATTTCATTATGTATGTATGGTTGCAGTATTATAACCCTGCTGATAACTGCTCTGGTATCTGATGTTTTTGAACACTTGCTTTCGTATAGTGTGCCCGTCTGCAAAGGAATGGGATGCCTGTATGACTGCGTCAGGTTGTCAAGATTTTGTATAGTACTCTTCCTGCTTGAAAGTCTCAGTAACTCTGTACAGTATTCCAAGTGAGTCTGTTTTGGGCTGACACACAGCCACTGGTTATTGGTTGTGATGTTGTGATGCGGAGAATTGCTTGCAATGCGTGACAGATTCTTCGACATCCATTTGCAAGCAGCATCTTCATGTCCTCAGTAGACACAGCTAGTCTTGGCCCATCCTGTAGGTGTTGGAATGAGTCAAGTCCATATCCTCTCTCACAGCTTCTGTTTTCCCTTTTGCCTTTTGTTGACTTGAAGTTGGAAGCAGTATGTCTGTGCTTGTTCTATGTAGAGGCTTGTTTTGTAATAATGAAGAAGCCATTCAATTGCACACCAACAGTACCTCTGGAGGTTTTTGTCTTTGCCCCACTGGAGTACAGTACAGTACTGTACTACATAGTGTTATGTTAGGTACAGCACAGGTATTGCCTCGTTGCTCTCTCCATCAGGTTCATCTCAAGGCAGGAGAACAGTGATGAAAGTTGTCTTATTACGAGACATCTTGATTCCTCATTATAAAATCAGTCAGTGAACACTGATGAATTGCCCATTGGTATTCAGCTGCCTTGATCTGTTCATCTAGATGTTGGTATTTATCAATCAGGGTGTTTTGTACTATGGGCTCATTGAGGTGGTTGTATTATAAGCTGAAATCAGTTCATTGATGTGTTTGCACTGAAGGTTTAAGTTACATACTTGTTCGTAACATGTAGTATGTTCATTGAGGTGTATGAATAAAAGGCTAATGTCCTTTCATACAATGTTGGCGAATCAGTGGTGTCTGTGTGTACAATCAAGTCAGCTCATTTAGGTGTCTGGACGACTGGTTAAGTGTTGCCAAATTTTTCAGTTTTAAAATGGTCCCGTAGGGGGTTACTGCCATCAGTGCACCTCACATGGTGCACTGTAGGCATTACTTAAGGTTCTTTGCAGCATCCCTTCGACCCCTAGCTGCTGCAACCCCTTTCATTCCTTGAACTGTATCTCTGTTCATATTCTCTTTCTTCCATATTACTTTCCACCCTCTCTAACAATTGATTCATGGTGCAACTTGCAGGGTTTTTACCTTGTTACACCTTTCAAACATTTTACACAACTGAATGACCTCATAGGTCCCAGAGCTTGGCCACTGTCCTAAATTCTATATTCCATTCGATCCCCCACTGGAAGGATAGACTCCCTCTTTCTCACATATGTCTACAGCGTTTGTATTGGTCCTCAGCGTCATTTTGTGTTGCCTGATGTTTTATTTGACATGTTTGTCACCATCTTTCATGCATCAGTAACACAGGTGGTTTGGTTATGATTGCTCCTGTTCATATTCTTGGAAAATGGGTTGTCTGCTTTTATTTGTGAACTAGTTAGATTAAAAGTTACTTTTTTATAAAAACGTACTTATTCATGCTTTGCATTGTATCGCCACTAGAGGCGCAAGAATGTCTTCCATGTTTCCACATCCTTGTCATCCAGTGTCGTGTTGAAAATGATTTAACTTGGCTACTTTTGCAAATGCAGCCTTTTCCTGTTCTATCTTTTTGGTAACTATACTTGAGGAATGTGAACATAGTTGTCATTCCTCTTCTCTTTTGTGTTTTGGAAGAGACATTGAGTTCACTGGTCGATTGACCTCCTTGACTGAGCTCTCCATCCAAGTGTATAAAAGAGCTCTTGTTCTGGAAGCCAGCAGCATTCTGATGAAATTATATTCATTGCTTCTCTTTTTACCTGTACTGTCTGCTGTTGCTAAAAGAAATTAATGTTCAGTCTGGAGTTTCGATCATCTTCATTGATGATTATGCCCAAGTTTAAAGAAAATGCTCTTAGCAAGAACCCCCCCCCCCCCAACCATCTCAGTCCAGCCTTTCTGCAGCTGCGAATTGCCATACTGCAACACTTGTGGCATCCAGGATATGCCTAGTAACTTCAGAGCTGTCTTTGCAATGTATGAGGTCAGCCAATCATAGTCACTGCAAACTCATTTTGTAAGGGCAAGCCATCCCAACTTCTCATTGGACTTGGTAAGGAGCAAGGAATCCAGCTCAAATTTTTCGAATTTGTGATTTGACATGTATCACAAATCACGAAGGGATTCTCATTCATTTGTCCATAACGTTTGGAAATTGACAGCAGCTTTTACTCTAGGTAGTCTTTGATTGTTTGGCAGATGCTGCTTTAGATTAGCAAAAGGAGCTTTTGTAGTTTTTATGAACCTGAGTTTGCCTTGTTTGAAAGACGCGGTTGTAGCTTCAGCCTCAGTGCTTGAAAGAATAGTGTTTGTCCCTTATAGTGAGTCAGATTTTGCATAGTCTTCCTGCATGGTCTGAGGTCTGGGTGCAGATGTTAGTTTGTTCCTGACCCAGCCCAGGACATGAGGTTACCTGTGGCTGTACTTTTTTGTTGCCTACTGGTGGTACAGACTCTTGTGGAAAATTTCTTATGCATGTTGTGTACTGACACCACTTTTCTTAAAAGTGGGCAAATTTTTTTTGGGGGGGAGGGGAGGGGAAAGGGGGTTGCAAAGTTACTATGTTAACGCCCCATTTAGGAAGACATTAAAAGTTGGTCTCTGGTTTGTTGTCTTGTGAGGCCTTTTTTTCTGAACTGTTTACTAGCATTAGGGCTCTAAACCTCTTAATACTATAATCTTTTGGTCCATTTCACTTTCCAGCTTCTTCTTCCAGTCTGTGTTAGTGTTCATAGAGACATTTTCGAGGTAATTCCTCTGTAGTGTCATTTTATTACTTTCAACATGTATTAATATTTTCATCTTCTGTTTTGTGTATCCTTTCATGTTTTCCCTGTTAAGTGAGATGTGCTGCAAATCATTCCCAATTCCTACCTCTTTCCCTTGCCACCTGTGTTTTAGCCTCCCTTTGCCAGAGTTTGTAGGCTGTAGTCTTGCCTTTCATTTGTTAGTTCAGCCACCTGGTCTCTCTTCTCTTAATCTTGTGGTTAAACTGGAATAATTCTCCCCTTTGCACTCTGCTACACTACTGCCTTTTGACAGTTTACAGTGACCACTTTTGGATGCTGGATGATGGATTTTCTGACATGTCTTCTTAGCCACTTTGACAGTTTTTGTAGCCATTTTTTAGTCTGACCTTTTGTTTACAACAAGTGCCATTTCTTTTGGCTGTATCTCCACCTTTTCCATGTTTTTCATAATGCATTTTTCATGTGGGGACAATTTGGCCCAATTGGCCTAGGATACTTGAATTCCATCAGTAGTCTGTCAATTCAAAGGTGCACATGATTTTTGTAGATCCTGTAGGCAAACATGGCTGAATCATTTCAAACTTACTCCCAGCATTTTGTAGGCAAACTGAATCTTGCGAATTAAGCTTAAATCCACCAAACTGTATCTTGCATAAACAGCTGATGTTGACTATGTATAAATATGATTTTCTTAAGGGCATCGTAAATGTTGTATACATAATTTAACCGTTTGTCTGTTGTCATTATATATCAGGCTCAGACAAGGCAAACTGAGGCTGTTAATCTCGCAAGGACTGCAGTTGCTGAGAATTTATATATAGCTGAGGCTAATGTTGTTCACAGAGGTTGCTTCATAGTTATCCCCCGCCCTCGAAACACAGGTCATCAGGATCGAAACACATTGGAAGCTTCGCATAAAAGACCTCATTTGAATTATGTTCTTACGTACCCATAACCTTGTTTACAGGACAGTATTCTGAAAGTGAAACATCTAGCATCCTAGAAATGACTTTATTGAAGGTTTATAATGTGATTTAATGAAATTAGGCTCTGTCACACACACACTCAATTTGATAATGGTAGAATGCTACAGATTAAAGCTTTTAGTTGATGCAATCAAATTTTTCAAAAACATTTTTGCAGGGTCATAATATTTTGTAATACGAGTGAACTGAAATTCAAGCATCACTTCATCTCAGGATTCTACTACACAGTTTAGTCCTGTAGTTTCTGCGCAATTGGAAAAGAAGTAACAAGTATTGCTCATTTTAGGGTTTCTAGACGTTTTTGTATTTAATTCGTCAGGTTCATGAAGGACATACGTTACATGCCATACATACAAGGGAAGAGCGCCACCTTGTGACCCACATCTCAAGTGGGTTGTCAATTGCCTTAGTGCTGCCTAACCAAACAAAATGTGCCAATTAATGACTCTGTGCAGTTCAATACTTTGTGGACCTTTTCCACAAGTATCTGAATATTAGTTTAGTCTTTTGCTGATAACATGGTAGCTGTTAGTAAGTGCATAATATGACTGAGAGTAGGAAGTGTTCCGGATCTCAGTCGTGGGATACTTAAGTTTTACAGAGGCAGTTTGCATGTCAACAGCTATCATTAAATTTCATTGGTAAAAATGGAGCGTGCATAGAAAATTATCTTGTCACACACTTCTGGTAGTCACACTTGGATGTCTCTTCGATGTAAGTTAGGGAAGTATAATACAATCCCTTTTTCCAATTGCTGTTGGGTACAGTATCTACATTACTTTGCCAACTATTACTTACCCGTACCTCTGTTTCTACTATCTTTACTTTTCCAAAGCATTAATGTTGAAGAAACACTCCTTGCGGGCATTCTGTTTCACTGTCATTTTACATTCCAGCTGATCCCAAAACATTTGGGTGTTGTCACTGAACAGGGCGAGATAGCAGGTAGTCTGGACCACATACATTGTCCACTTTTATCATGCCCCATAGGGGGTTAGTGTGTGAGATGCACTGTAGGTGTCACTTACGGTACTTGGCAGCGTCCTTTTGGCCCCTAACTGCAACCCCTTTCATTCCTTTTACTGTACCTCCATTCATATTCTCTCTTCCATCTTGCTGTCCTTAACCCTCTCCAAACACTTGTTTCATAGGGCAACTGAGAGGTTCTCCTCCTGTTACACCTTTCAAGCCATTCTACTCTCAATTTCCCTTTCAGCACTGAATGACCTCATAGGTGCCAGTGCTTGGCCTTTGGCCTAAATTCCATATTCCATTCCACTTCTATCATCGGCCACATACTGTAGTTCTTTCTGTAATGGTTGAGGCTTCTTAGGGGAGGTGCTCCCCACATACCCTTTCAGTTTGGAAGCCACACTGTCAAGTTTAATATTTCAGAGCTCAAAACTGATACTGTCTCAAAGAAAAAAAATTTATAGGTCCTGATTTCAGAAATAAATCAGTATATCACTTGCACTGCACCATAAAGAGTCTACACCCTCTTATCTCCACTCAAAAGTATGTGTACAAAGTTCAGGTTCACTCGAATTTCAACTTGTATGACACACGTTTACTAATTGAAGGTAAATCAGAATGATTCATTTAAAAGGTTTTTATTGCTTTATAAATATGCATATGAAATAAGTAACTTGGAACTTAGCTGTACCTTCCATATCATTGATGGTCCTTTTCATGCTTGTTAACAAATCGTAGCTTCTGAGAGAGAGAGAGAGAGAGAGAGAGAGAGAGAGAGAGAGAGAGAGAGATTGGTGCATGGTTTTTCTTCAAGTTTTTAAGTAACTACAAGCATGACATCTGGGTACCTATGCTGAAAGGAGCTGTTCCCTAATTTACAGCTGGGCTTTTGCAAGGACCTGGGTGTGTGGTGCACTTTTTTCCCTTTTCTAGTGTTTTCACAGGTTACTGGAATCTCTTCGCTGAGTTCCTGTGGGCCTTTTTTCCAGAGCAGCTTCTAACTGTAGTATCGGGTGGTGCCAGTTTACAAACTTTGAAGTCAGGGAACATATCGCACTAATATGTGTAGCTGGTTTTCCTCAGGGTGGTATTCTTGACCCACTGTGTAATATATTCATACTTGAGGTTTGGCACAGAAAGCAGTCGAACACAGAATTCTGTACAGATGCATGAGTGATTTATCTTAGAAGATCAAGATTTGATCTTTTGCTCCCTAACTGAACCTCATCTTTTGACACTTTTGATACTTTGTGCATCATTAAAGTGCATTAGGATATAGAATACCAGGAACAGTTTTCACACTCAGATATTGAAATGATGGCATTTTCCTTGTTTCATCTAAATACTGGATGTGCTGTCGGTTGCACAGCAAGATTGGCCAAGACTTTTCTGTTGGTTTCTCTTACAACAATTATACTGTACTTGAATCTTGTGAAATAAAATCCCCACACAAATTAGATGTCTTTTGCAAGTTCTGTCCACAGAAATCTGACTGGTCTCTCTCTTCTTCAGTTACACAATGGACTTGTATAATTTGTGAAATTTCTAGGACATGGTTTTTCTGGAGAGGACATGATAGACGTTCCTGTAGCCTAGGCAAGTAAAAACTCCAGGTTTCTACAAAAAGAAAGTTTATAAACAGTCATAACACTTTATTAAAAGATGCTCTTGATTACATCCAAAAAGCCATAATGATTTATTCTACAGTACAGGTATTTAAAGTGAATAAATTTCAGGGGCTACTCATTAAAATAAAAATGGTCCAGAACTAAATAAAAGGCCAAACAGTGAAAGGCTTGAAATGGTAATAAATGGCAAGTTGGAGGTATTGACTCTTTCCTTTCATCAGTCAGACTATGATTGGATAGTAGCATGTGGCTGCGTCTGAGGCTGTAGAGAATTTCTGTCGATTCTGATGTGGGGAGACCTATTAAATTTGGTACAGTTGATGTTTGCTAGTCACCTCTGAAGTTGTGCAATGATGTTTCTTAATTACAGCCAAGATGTTCTCCAAAGCTGGCACAATACTATATTTAGTCTTGTTTTCTTGCGGGGAGAACCACTAAACTGTAATGCTTAATGTTCATGGACACTGCTTTTTGTGGTAGTTAAGGAAAGTTCCTGTTAGTTAGTAACCTTAATGAAGTTGTGCAGTGACTTAATTACTGCCAAAATTATTATTTTCTTAAGCTGGCCAAGATGCAGATTGCTCTTATATTCACACCATACTAAAATGCCCTTTATCTATGGGGGAACTGTCACCAACAAAACCTCACCTTGAGCATTAGTCATTCTGTGGCATCATGGTCATGCACATTCTCTCCACTCCCCAAACCCCCTCCCAGTGCTCTTGGCAAATCAACCAGGGCTCTTTCCCTGCAGGCTTCTTGTCAGTCTTCTCTCTCATGAGTGTTGGACCCTGCAGTGGTGCATATACAGTCTGCTTTGCTGGACCTCTTCCATTTAAAAAGTGCTGTTGTGTAATTTCTCTGAACACTTTTTGCAGCTCCATTGCTTAACAATGACTTCCATCCATTTTAGGCACATACGTTGATTCTGATCACTGTCTAACTAAGATGATCTGTCCATAAACACTGTTTGTATGTACTCCTTGCATGCTCCCTTAATTGCCTGGACATTTCCCAGTACAGTACTTTCAAATCATCTTCACTATTATAGTCTGCTGTATATTATCACCCCAATATGTTCCCACTTGGATGACTACACTGAAGTGCTTGTTGACAGTTGCGAGGAGGAGGTCTGTTAGGTTTGTATGTTGATCTCTAGGCCTCTGTCATGTTCATAGTTATACTTTATTACTGGACTGCCTCTGATGTACATGCAGGTTATTCTTTTGCAGAATCAGTGTTCAGGTCTACACAGCTGTTAACTTCCTGTTGATGTGTAGGGTTTTGTCATTGAATGGAGAACCACAAGGATTCTGGACAATCTCTGATATCCATGGCAGTATTGCTGCATCGAGTCATGGCTTTATTTTTATTGGATTGTTTTTTGTTTGTGGTCTGTCAGTACAATATAATTAAAGTAGTCCTAATACCTTTGGTCTCCAGATTAGTTTAACTAAATGAAGAGCATGACTACATTGTAAATGTTAAGGGCACATTTGTTGAATTAAGAGCAGGATATTTATAATTACTTGGCTAATCATGTTGTTTAGGGTAATTGTCTTAATGTTGAGGAAGGAGGATGTTTAGATGTTTGGAAGAATGTTTGAAATGTATTGTAAGCTAATGAAATTGGGTGAATTTTGACACACTTCATCATTTATTGTAAGAATTTTTAATCATTGGTCATTGAAGTAACAATTGCTATTATTGATGTTAGTGTCTTCAATGTTGGATTGATTTTTAATATTGTTGGTGTTAAACATGAGTGATGCTGTGTGTGCACTAAAAACCAAATGGTCTGTAATTAATGTAGTATCCAGATTGGTTGTTAAAAATATTGAAAATACCTGATCTTTTGTAAAATATACACTTTTTATTTCAGATTGAGAACTTCTTCTAATTAACTTGTGATGGGAAGGTCTCATATCTAAATTGGAAGGTAAGGTTTCTGGGAATAAAAAGTATTTTTCTAATGTATGAATGTTTTGAGAAAATTTGTAATTTCAAAGTTAAATGGTATCGTTTTCAAATTAATGTATTCAATTTTATATGTAACATTGGTTCCAGAAAAATTTTTAAAGTGGAACAATATAATTTTCAAGTTAATGTAATTTAAACTTTCTATCTATAACATTGGCCTGAGAAAGATTACTTGAGATTAAAATAGGAAACTTGCTTTTTGATATCATGGATTTGTTAAAGTTGTCAAGTCCTTGAATTGCCGTCATGGGGACGTAATACAGAAATTCCAATTGTTCTAAATGAAGGAACTGGAGAAGGCCCTTGTTATGGGTTGGGTATAGCAGAGAGGAAGCACTGGATAGTAAATAAGGTTTCATGTCATGACCTTGGGTGGGAAACCCAGGTGGGCATCAGATATGAGAGCAGTATATACCTCCAGGGACAGCTTCCTTCCTTACCTGTAAGGTTCCAGTAGTTTCAGAACCCCCCGTAGGCATTACTCAAGTTTCTTTGCAGCGTCCCTTCAGCCGCTTTCGTTCCCTTTACTGTACCTCTGTTCATATTACCTTTCTTCCATCTTGCTATCCTTAACCCTCTCCTCCTCACAGTTATTTCATAGTGCTTCTTCAACTGCTGTGAGGTTCTCCTCCTGTTACACCTTTCCAACTACCTACTCTCAGTTTCCTTTTCAGGGCTGGATGACCTCATAGGTCCCAGCGCTTGGCCTTTGGCCTAAACTCTGTATTCCATTCCATGTTTCAGAAACAATAATCCTGATTCTCTAACAATTAGAACAGATTCTGTTCCAAATCTGAGAGAAGAAGAATCCCACTCATAATAATAAACCTTTTCTCAGTTACTAAGTTTGAGTGGATGACGTAGTTAGTATATTGGAGAACTTCTGGAACAGTTCTTTACTGTAGCCATCTTACTGCCTTATGTTATTGGTTGTACAGTAATAGTGTTTTACTTTTGAGTACTGTGGAGTGAAATGTACTTTATCTGAAAAGCCCCTCAGAGTGTATAAGCAAGTGGAACAGTTTCATGTTCTTGAAGATTAGTAGAAAGCTTTGAATAGTGTTCAGAATTGTAGTAAGTTCATGTTTTTTGTTTTGACTTTTTGATCTTGATTTTGGCTACTGATAAGATCGGTAGAACTTGGATCCAGATTAGTTACCGTGGGCAGAAATGTCCAAGTTGAAATAAATACCCACTGCTCATTTTGAATGGGTTAGCAGTTGCATGTAGAACTACATACTGATCAGTTTGAAGGGGTTGAGAGTGAGGTGTGTGGATGTGCGAGAGAAATTAATTACTGATAATAATAGAAATTGATACTGTACAATAACAATGGCCATCATTCTTTGAAATGAGATAGTAGGTTTGAATGTCTTAAATCTTTAGACTTGTTTTGGTGTGTCTTGATATTTAAAGTTTCCAGAACTTGCTGCATTAATTTTATTGGACAACACAAGGTATTTGAAGTGGGTCAAAGTCATCATAACTTACATTTGATTCATCTGCTCAGGAATATTTCTGTTAAAAGGTGATGGATTAAACTTGAAGGCAGAAGTTTCTGTTCTGAATATTGGGTGTCGTAGTATTGCACAGAATAAAACCTTGTTCTGTAATTGTAGTTTGCACTGGGTATGCAAGATGCCCTGCTAGAACTCAGTATCTAAGGGGAGGGTTGGGTAGGATCTTGGATAATATCTCGCACCAGATATGGATTGAAAATAAGAGATGCAGGCATTTTAATGAACAGTCCATAATGAAGTATATAAGTGCTCTGTGGGAAATGCGTTACCTAAGTATGATGGAAGTAGTTAGTGGGATGGTCGAAAAGTACAGAGGTATGCAGGTCATTGTAATAATGACAGTCATTGTACTCAGACAGTATGATAAAATAGAATTTTGGACGGGGGACTGAGGAAACAAAGAATCTATCACTTCAGTAGCTCTCAGAGTGAGTAGTCTTGACAGGAAAGATGGTATGAAGTAAGCAATAGTTACATTTAGCAAAAGAATTAGGGAATACTAAAGCATTTTGTTATGCATTAATTTTATAGGGAGAAAGTGTTTTAATCCTGAAAGGCTGTGGTTTTTTTTTATTTAGGTTTTATAATAGAGACCTGGCTGTAACTAATGGTGATGTTTGTTTTGATACCTTGTGAGCAAAAAGACATCCATTTCATGTGATGTAACAACTTATTCTTGTCTTTTCAGGTGAATATAGCCTGAGATTCTTGAAGAAATGAATATACGGATTTTTGAAGAAAATAGCCCAGTTGTTCAGCACCGTAACAAAGGTAAGTATTAATGAACACGCGTCTTTTATTAGGGGTTGAAATGGTATGGTATTGGATCAGTACAGTGCCAGCAGGAATATGCTTTCTGAAAACAGAGCCATTGAGAATGCTTGAATTTTGATCTGATTGCAGGCCAGTGTGGCGAGAGAAATCAAAGGCAGACATAAAAAGACTTACTTATTTCCCTCGGAGGTCCGGCCTACCATCATGACGCTTCGTTCAGGCCTCCTTACAACATAAACAAACAAACAACTTAAACATAAACAAATACGAGCGCAAAGCGCAACATCTTGCACAGATAATCTCAACAGAATTAACATATTCCCTCTCTTTTGAAATGAAACAAAAGAAATCTACTTCCAAAGTAATAAGCATTACATGGTACAGAAAAAATGAAATTGTCTACTTATAAAAGCCGTTGAAGACTTCAGGGATCCACTCTCAAGTACTTTCACTATTCTCAAAGAATTTACCCCCTTTATTGTTCAACACATCAGCCAACTGTGCTTTGAGTCTACCCAAAATATCTTGAACTCTGCATTCTGAACCAGTTCTTTGATAATATCTATGTCAATTCTCAATCTCTTTTTGGAAACATTTTTAACCAAGAGTACACATTCTTATGAAGTGAACGGTTATCCACATAAGGTTCCACAGGCAGATTTCGCTTTCCATCATACAGTATTTGAGACAACATGTTTCCAAGATAGTAAGAAGTGCTGTTGACAACACTTCTTATTTTCTTTCTTTGACTCCCACGTGGAAAGTCACAAAGCCTCCAGCACCACTAAATCCATCAGGGAGATTTGCACAGCCAACTTGAACTTGAAGCTGTCACCCAGTCCTGGGAAATCCTTACAGCTCTAAAGAGACAGGCTTTTCTTAGACATTTGTTTGCCACAATCAGGGTTATTTGTTTTACAGCTAAGTTCCAATACTTCATATGACAGATAAGTCACGTCTTGAATTAACACATAACCATCCTAGTTGGCCTACTAGACTTAAAATTCTCCTTTTCTTCTTCACTGCACTCCTTATTCTTATTTAATCCTCTCTCTGCACTTACTACATTTATAGATTCCAGTGATTTACAATAGTCATTTTGATGAAGTGTGACACCATGCTCATTCTGTACAGTATCCAGGCCATTGTATCTGAATATAGCATTACTTTGCTTCCAAACCGGAAAGTGATTTCAGATTTAGGCAGTGACCTCACATTCAAATTTCTTTATTCTTCCACCCCACATGCATCAAGAACATATCACACAGATCTCCTTTACAATACCAGTAGAATGCTGCAGGGTCAGTTTCCACCTAATTACATCCCATCTTCAACAGGAAAGTTTTCACTATGAGGTACCATTTTGTAGCAGCATCATTTAGACCACACAGTATACACATTTCCTTTAATTTCCACAGTACATTATCATCACAGCCAGCTTCAACAGGTGGAATGAGATACACTTCATGCTCAAATTGTTCACTCTGTAGGAATGCAGCCTTAATGTTAATTGAATTCACCACCCATCTTGTGGAAGACAGGATACCAAAAAAGGACCTCAATACTTCCTGGCTAACAGTGGGAGAATCTGACTGGATTTCTTCCTTTTCCTCAGAACGTCTGGCCTTGCTTTCATTTTCTTTTTCCTATCACTGTTTCCCTTTTCTGTTGCCACCCAACAGACAGACGGTGCCTTTTGACCCAAGTTAGGAATTTCCTCAGATGCACCAAAATTCTTTCAGGTTTTTAGTTTCTCTTGTTTTGCTTTATCAAGTTCCTGACTTTGTGTTTTCACAAGCCATTACTATTTCCCTGGGTTCCTGCACTCCATCTTCTAAAACTGTTACCCATTTTTCTACATCTCTGTTCTAGTCAATGGCTGTCATGTCCATCTTTATGTTCAGTATTCCTCCAACCACTGTATTTTCCTGTAGATTTTCCAGCATGGCTGTGAACAGTTCCTGTCTGCCATTTGTCAGACTCTTTTCGGCAGGAATCTCACTCTGTCCAGTCTTTGGAATACCCTTGATTGTTAATTGTCTTCAGACGAAGTCTCCACTTTGGTGTGGTTCTCTTTTTCTTCCTCCTCATTTTTTCATTTTCCACTGGATTTATAACTGGTTCTGTCTCATTCTTCTTCCTTTTGTCCATTTCATCCTTTCCTCTTTGATGCTTCAACGTATCAAGCAGTGCATTTCTTCCTTCTTTAGTGCTTCAGTCAAAACTGTATGGTGTCTCCTGAATGTGTTTCATGTTCTCACAATATTTGAACCATATTTTAAGATCGCTGTTTTGCCATCTTAACCAGTGACTGTAGCTGGTCCTTTCCATTCCTTTGCTCTTCCCTCTTCAAATAGATTTGATCTCCTCCATTCTTAAGGGCTTTCCCAGTGGTTCTTACTTTGTGCCTTAGTGCTCGTTTTATTTTCTCAGAAGTTTCAGCAGCAATAAGGCTTTTCTTGCAGAGTGGCTAGCCTTGAGATGTTTGGCAACCATTTCACTAGATGTTGTAGAACCCTCCAGTGCAGGAAGTTCCTCATTCACGGTACATGGTAGGTTAGGATTCCACCCATACCGAGTTGATAAGGGCTAAAACCCCCTACCACCTGAAGACAATGTTTATCATTGACTGCCCATGCCAAAGCCACTTTTAAAGACAGTTCTGGTTGCTCTGCCATCGTTTTTGTCACCACTTCGTCTATAACTGCATGATTACGTGCTCACTCACAGGCCATTACTGAATGTTCTCACACATTTCCAGAAGCGTGTTGTTGACAAACTCCCTCCCCACCGTTATCACACAAGAATTTCACAGGGGGTCCCAACCATGTCTCCGTAATTTTCTCTCTTATCTTCTTGGGTTCTTTACTTCTTGTCACACAAGATTTTGAGAACTTTGTTGCCGTATCCACCATACGCAGATAATATACACCCCCTTTTTTGTAGTCCTTGAAGTCTAATGCCACTTCTTCAGTGACACAGTAACAATTGGCCTTGATGGGGTTTTCTTATATTTCTTGCATATCTCACAGCTATCTGATACTTCTTCATCATACTTGTAGCACATTGTGTCCTTAAAACCTCCATCTTTCAACAGCTGAATCAGTCTCTTAGATGTGGGATGACCGAATTGTTGGTGCAGTTTTCCTATCTTCTTCTTTTCCTTTTCATGATCTGCCAAGGTCATCATTTTTCTCATCCCTTAGTGGAAGGCAGTAGTTTCCTGGAGAAGTGCCCCTCGGTTTCAACTTTTTTCCATGAATTCCTGCAGTATCATTTTCTTCTAAGTCTAGTTTCATTTGTGGTCTCTGCAATGATTTTTTGCTGAATAAAAGGGGAATAGAGCAGTTCACCACATCTGCTGTCACACTTGCTCTGTCACCTGTAATGTTCTCTGGAAGTTTGACTTTCATCATTGATTTATACACATTACCATCACCAACTTAAAGGTTGTTTCACATTTTTCCTCTTCTGTTCTCATTTTTTCCTCATCTGACAAAGACTCTGTGTATTCTTTCAGCCAATCATTACCGCATACTGTAGAACTGCAGGCTGTGTCGAGGATAGCACACTTAACAGATTCTGTCATCAACACTGACATCATTTTAGGATTTTCAGTAACAGAATATAACTCTTCCTCCTTTACACTACTTACACACACATTTTTTGGACATGCTGGAGACAGATGGTACTCTGATCCATCCACACTCATGACATTTCCTAACCTTACCTTATAAGTCAACTGAGTTTCTCTGCCTATTTGTTTCACCTCTGTTTGCTGTGCTTCCTCTTCCTCTACCTCTAAACCATCCCTGTCCTCTTCCACGTGTAATGACATTTAGTTCCTCCATGCTAAATACCAGTTCAGGCTTTTATCACCACAGCAGGGGTCTCTCTCTCACTCCTGTTTGACACTGCCCCCAAGGATAACACTTCTTGACTTCCAGATAAATTTCCTAAGGGCTTGTGCTGCATGGAATCAAACATTTTATCTGTTTCACTAAAGGACACTGCCGTCAGCACTGTTCGTTTCTCTTTAACCTCTAGCCCTGCACTGTCTAGTAGCTTAAATGCTAAAATACATTTTGGTATACTACTTTGAACCTCTCCAGAACTGCACTTCTCTCCACAAATTCCAAAATGTACTTCTCCAGTGTATGGTCCTTTTCCTCCTTGTAGCTGTCAGACCTTGTCCTTGCCTCATACGCTGCTGACGTCTCATCCTCCTGGTACCACTTTTTCGAGTGTTGAAGCAAAACTTTCATTCTGCCTTTGACTGTCAACTCTTCAATATCCACTTCCTCGAAAATCTTGCTCCTCACCTCTCTCCCTTCTGGGAACAACAGGGTAACAACAACCACAGCTTGCTTCTTTTTCTTGATACTCGTGACGAGCTGCCATGCTTTCGACTCTGTTTCCAGCATTCATAACCTTTGTCAGCGCTGAAAACTGGCAACACCAGCCGCCTGCCACATTCATTGACAGTACCCATGGCTACGTCATCCTTTTTTCTAATTACTCGTTACTCTTCCTTCCTGCCACAGCCACGCTCTACTACCATTTTGTTGATTGTATAGACCAGTGTGGCAGGAGACATGAAAGGCAGACAGAAAAAACTGTCTTTACTTATCTCGGAGATCCGACCCACCGAGTGCCTACATCGTGACACTTCGCTCGGTCCTCCTTCACAACATGAACATTAACAAACCTAAGCAAATGACGAGCACAAAGCGCAACATCGTGTATAAGTATTCTTAACAGAGTTAACATGGCCCCGGGCCCGACCTTATGAGAGAGAGTGTAAGACTCAACGCACAGGTGCGTCCCTACCACCTTGCACGTTCTCACGTGGTAACAGTGCCAGGGTCCCAGAAGGGCGATGCAAACCCACAGGTAAGCTCACCTGGAGAAGGAGTTCACCTGCCTAGTCTTCTTTGTCTGTAGAGACCTTGGCCTACAGGAAGACTACAGCACTCAAGGAATGAGGTTCTGTCACGCTCGAGGTTGTCCCTGAACTCGTAGCGAAGGTCTGGAAATATGAGTAAAACTATGGAAAGAGAAATATCAAAGTTTTCATTGGATAAGAAAATGATGAACATATTAATTAGGAAATTTATTCATTCATGCAAGAATACAAACTTGAAGTCTTTCGTATGGTTTTGGTTATCGAAATTTGGAAGCCAGGTAGTTAATCAGTGGCAGGTAGGCAGAGAGTTGCGAGTCCCACCCACTTGGCCGACCTGACTGTTCGCATTTGCTTTTTCCTCTGCCCCACCAGAGTGATGACGCCTGCGCTGCTGGATTTGTCACTCAGCTGTGCTTGTTGAAGACTTTACTCTACTCTTTTGGTGCTTGCTTTTGCTTTTCCTTTGCTTGTGACTGTGGGGTGAGAGTGAAGCACCTTTCAGGGATTTCCTTCAATAATTTGTGCTTTGACTGTTCCTGGATGTTGCCCTCTGTGGCTAACCCCTGCTTGGACTGTTCCAGGGTGTTCCCCTTCTGGCTGTCCAATCCGTTAGGGAGGAAAGGTCGCGGGGTTGATGACCAAACCATTTGCTGTGCTCTTGACAAGGCAGGAACTTCCGATGGGTGTTCCCATAAGGTTGTCATTTCATCCTCTGCTTTGGTGGCTTCTCCTTGGTGTCCAACAAAGACTAAAAAGTTAATAAAGGCCCTGTGGCCTTCCTGGGGCCCTTGGCCAAAGAATCATTTGCTGTTGCTGCTTCTGCCCTTGTTGGCACTTCCTTCTCAGTCAGGATTCCTTCCTCGACTCCGTATTTGATGGCCAGGAAAGAAGGTCGA
This sequence comes from Macrobrachium rosenbergii, assembly GCA_039081455.1. Lineage (NCBI taxonomy): Eukaryota > Metazoa > Arthropoda > Malacostraca > Decapoda > Palaemonidae > Macrobrachium > Macrobrachium rosenbergii. The sequence goes on from JANJGK010003344.1 coordinate 49,899, forward strand.
AGCAGCACAGGCACCATTCGTCTTTCTCATCTGCGACCTCCTTTTTCTCTTCCTCCTCCTGCTCCTCCTCACTGTGGGAAATGAAAGAAGGCTGAGAAGACTGTCCTTCGCAAGAAGGCCCACAGGGTCTCTTGTAGAAGTCTCTTCTTCCTCGAAGAGGAAAGACAGTCCTTCGTTCTCTACAGATGTGATAAATTTCAGCATCTGCCCCGTGACCAAAAATAGCCTCGTGCCATGGGATGTAGATAAGTAAAAACACAGTTGGCTACACCCACTAGTTTTTAGGCTGAAGTAAAATAAGAGATTTGTATATATGGAACATTAAAAATGCTTTAATGTTCTGTAACATTTGTCTGAAATCAGTGACTCATAGAGGATAGATTTGTCTCAGTAATCTTTGTTAGTTTTTATGTTGCACGAATCGAACACTTTTGGGAAACGAGCACTTTGATTTAATGTTTAATGTCTGGTTTTTGCATAGGTGTCCCTCTCCCATTCTGTCATGCAGTTTTCTCTAATTGTGGGTTGCATTCTGCACTTGCAGAGGTCTCCTGCCTGTGGAAGTATAAGCGATGAATTCTCTAATCATCAAGTTTGTCAGGAAGGGAAGAGGATGATTCTCCCGCTAAAATTGGGCGTTTAGTCATCAGGGAATTCTCCGGCTCTTCCAGTTGAATTTGCAAATGCGTTAAATAGTTTGTCTTAAGTTTAGAAATTTTTTGTTGAAGTTGGTTTAGCAATTCTTTGTTGATGTTGTTTTAGACACAAGGTGTTGCTGTGTTGTAACAACAAGAAAAAGCAGTTATTGTATTGTACTATAGTTCCTTTGCAATGTGTGTAATCAGGAATTATATTTGAAGTCTCGAATATTATTCAGTTTTAATATTCAATACAGATAGAATATCCGGGTTGGGTCATATGTACAAAATGCGAGGTTGTCTTGCAAATGTTTCTCTTTAATTCAATATTATGTAAGCCCATTTATACCCATTTTTCTAACAGTTTTCAGTTAATTTGAGGGTCGGTGTTTTAAGGAAAATGGCCGATAAAGATTTTATAGATTTAAATAAAACCTTTATTAGAACTCTTGCCGTTTCATTTATGATGTATTTCCTCCAAACTTTGCCTTTTTGGTCAACAGAGATTTTCTCATTTATAATAATTAGGGTTATCATGGCTCAGTGGTAGAGCACATAGCTCACATTTGCAAGGTCTAAAGGTCAGTCCCCAATTGCTTTTCACCCAGTTGACCCAGTTATAAAGGAGTAGTTGAGCTTAGCTTAAACAGGTTGAGAAAGGAGTAGGCAGCTAGGATATACTCCACAAATCATAGGCCTAGCTTGCGTAGGTCTGTCTAAAAGGCATATTCGATGCCATTTGTTGAACCTTTGCAGTTTGGCTTTACTAAGATACAGGTGTAATGAGCAAAACTTTGCTGTGCGATTATTAAATCTTCTGTTAACTGAAATGATTTACAAGTCAAGTCTGTTTTCTGTATTAGTTTTATGTAATAATAATAAAAGTCTGTTAAATCGTTATATATTCAGGTTAAATACTTTGTTAAATCGTTATATATTCAGGTTAAATACTTGTACAGGAAATCTCTATCTGTATGAAATGGGTCCTTTATAGGCCGACTGATGCATTGAAATAGGCCCCATTGACCTTAGTTTCACCATAACTCTGTACACTGTGATTTATATCTGGACTCTTTACAGGTCACAGATGACGACCTTCAAGTCCGCAACACCATAAACTCCACCGTTCAGGTTCTCTGCTGTGCTGTCTCTCAGGCAGAAACTTATTAAACTCGCTCTCGCACACCACTGAATTGATTAAGTATCTCTCGCACACTGAAACTTATCGGAAGTCTTTCGCACACAATAAATGTATTAAATTTTCTCTCGCACACTACTAAATTGACAAAATTATCTCTCACACACTTCTAAATTGATACAAGTTTCTCTCGCACACTAATAGATTGGCAATATTTTCTCTCGTACACTACTAAATTGACAATGTATTTTCTTGAGAAAATATTTGCCAATTCAGTAGTGTGCAAGAGAAAGGTTAATTTAGGGGTGTGCAAGAGGAATTGTCAATTTAGTAGTGTGGAAGAGAAAATATTGCCAGTTTAGTAGTGGGTGAGAGTAACTTTTGTCAGCTGCGTTGTGTGCGAGTGAAAATATTGTCTATTTAGTTGTGTGCAAGAGAAAATATGTCAATTTAGTTCTGTGCAAGAGAAACTTTTGTCAATTTAGTTGTGTGCGAGTGAAAATATTGTCAATTTAGTTGTGTGCGAGAGAAAATATTGTCAATTTAGTTGTGTGCAAGAAAAACTTTTGTCAATTTTGTGGTGTGTGAGAGGAAATTTGTCAATTTAGTTGTTTGCGAGAGAAAATACTGTCAATTTAGAAGTGCGAGAGAGAAACCTCAGCAATTCAGGTGTGCAAGAGAAAATATTTTCAATTCAGTAGCATGCGAGAGAAACGGTCAAATTAGAAGTGCAAGAAAATAGTAAATTTAGTTGTGCGAGAGAGGAAATATTTGTCACTTTAGTTGTGTGCAAGAGAAACTTTTGTCAATTTATTTGTGTGTGAGAGAAAATATTTTCAATTCAGTAGCATGCGAGAGAAACGGTCAAATTAGAAGTGCAAGAAAATAGTAAATTTAGTTGTGCGAGAGAGGAAATAGTTGTCACTTTAGTTGTGTGCATTTTGTCATTTTAGTAGTGTGCGAGAGAAACTTTTAGCAATTTAGGAGAGTGCAAGAGAAACTTTCAGCAATTTAGAAGTGAGAGAAACTTTTAGCAATTTAGTAGTGTGCGAGAGAAACTTTTAGCAATTTAGGAGTGAGAGAAACTTTTAGCAATTTAGGAGTGTGCAAGAGAAACTTTTAGCAATTTAGTAGTGTGCGAGAGAAACTTTTAGCAATTTAGGAGTGTGGGAGAGAAAATATTGTCAATTTAGGGGTGTGCGAGAGAAAATATTGTCAATTTAGTTGTGTGCGAGAGAAAATATTGTCAATTTAGTTGTGTGCGAGAGAAACTTTTGTCAATTTTGTGGTGTGCGAGTGAAAATATTGTCAGTTGTGTGCGAGAAACTTTTGTCAATTTTGTGGTGTGCGAGTGAAAATATTGTCAATTTAGTTGTGTGCAAGAGAAAATATTGTCAATTTAGTTGTGTGCAAGAGAAACTTTTGTCAATTTTGTGGTGTGCGAGTGAAAATATTGTCAATTTAGCTGCGTGCGAGAGAAACTTTTGTCAATTTTGTGGTGTGCGAGTGAAAATATTGTCAATTTAGTTGTGTGAGAGAGAAAATATTGTCAATTTAGTCGTGTGCGAGAGAAACTTTTGTCAATTTTGTGGTGTGCGAGTGAAAATCTTGTCAATTTAGTTGTGTGCGAGAGAAAATATTGTCAATTTATATTGTGTGCGAGAGAAACTTTTGTCAATTTTGTGGTGTGCGAGTGAAAATATTGTCAACTCAAACTTTTGTCAATTTTGTGGTGTGCGAGTGAAAATATTGTCAATCTAGTTGTGTGCAAGAAAAACTTTTGTCAATTTTGTGGTGTGTGAGAGGAAATTTGTCAATTTAGTTGTTTGCGAGAGAAAATACTGTCAATTTAGAAGTGCGAGAGAGAAACCTCAGCAATTCAGGTGTGCAAGAGAAAATATTTTCAATTCAGTAGCATGCGAGAGAAACGGTCAAATTAGAAGTGCAAGAAAATAGTAAATTTAGTTGTGCGAGAGAGGAAATATTTGTCACTTTAGTTGTGTGCAAGAGAAACTTTTGTCAATTTATTTGTGTGTGAGAGAAAATATTTTCAATTCAGTAGCATGCGAGAGAAACGGTCAAATTAGAAGTGCAAGAAAATAGTAAATTTAGTTGTGTGAGAGAGGAAATAGTTGCCACTTTAGTTGTGTGCATTTTGTCATTTTAGTAGTGTGCGAGAGAAACTTTTAGCAATTTAGGAGAGTGCAAGAGAAACTTTCAGCAATTTAGAAGTGAGAGAAACTTTTAGCAATTTAGTAGTGTGCGAGAGAAACTTTTAGCAATTTAGGAGTGAGAGAAACTTTTAGCAATTTAGGAGTGTGCAAGAGAAACTTTTAGCAATTTAGTAGTGTGCGAGAGAAACTTTTAGCAATTTAGGAGTGTGGGAGAGAAAATATTGTCAATTTAGGGGTGTGCAAGTGAAAATTTTAGCAATTCAGGAGAGTGCGAGAGAAATACTGTCAGCTTAGTAGAAATACTGTCAGCTTAGTAGTGTGCGAGAGAACTTTGATTAATTTTGATGTGCAAGAGAAATTTCAAGTTATGAAAAATGCACGGCTTTGTAGTTAAATATTGAAGTCTCAGTGGCGTATATTACGTAATATGCAGTACAGGGAGCTTAGCTCTCTATATGATTGAAATTATATCTTATTGTGAAAATAATCGGTCGTTATATTACAGGATCTTTTGTATCACTGTATATAAAGATATAATTAAAATACTGTATGTATAGTGATAGTATATTTAAAACGTGCTGATGCCTTCTACATTTAAGGAGACTATAGCCAAAAAAAACAAATGATTACAAACACGCTTTTATTTACCAGCAAAGAAATCAATACAATCAAATTATTATAAACAAAAATTCAAACTTCATTTTTTTTTGTTTATTATATTTAGTGTCCCCCCCAAAATGGGGGGCTGGCCCTATGGGAGGACTGGAGGCCTGTGTAGTAAGCCTACATATATATAGGGGCTATATGGTAGGTATTTGACAACTGTCTGCTTCCTGGACGCTTTCAAGATGTCGTCCGTTTGGTTAACATTCACTGAAATAACCTCTTAAAAAAAAAAGCTTGATAAATATCTAGAGGATTGTTATAACTTGAATCGAATCTCTGCTACTGACATACTTTGCCTATTGATATATAAAGTTTGTACTTGGCTGAATTTCAGGAGTTTCCAAAGTGTCCCATAAAATATCTCTGACACAAAAAGGTCTCCAGAGGAAGATCTTGAGTCTTACTCATAACTAAACTCACTCTCTCTCTTTTTCTCAGTTCACTAACGAGAAAGCAAAATTGCCTCCTGAAATGATGTCCAAAGGAACTGATGACTTTAAAACTCATTCAGTGGTCAAAGACCATCTTTGGCAAAGCATTTCATTGACTCTAATCTCACATTATGACTGATGAGACGTCTCAAAGTACACTGCAAGAAGAGTTCTTTGGGAACCTTACCAGAGAGCCGAAAGATGTCCTTTGAAATTTAAAAAGGTCATTCAGTTTTGCCACATATCCTAATTTCCATCGAATAGATTCCAAGATTCTAAGTCCAGTTTATGATGACAGAATATTCAAAAAGCGATTTAATCGGCCAAAACTCTTCCACACTGAAAGTGGTTTTACTCAGACAAGCAGAACAAATATGGCTGTACAAATGCTCAACTCGCCAACGTAGAAACATACAGTATCTTGCATAAAACTTTTGGCATCATGCAAATCTTTCCCTTTTACTCAAGATCAAATGTTCTGATTAAAAAGAAAAGCATTTCTCTGACTTTCAAGCAGATATATTTCTTTAATCTCTCCTGAATATGAACACTTTCGAGTCCTCGTCACACAAGAATTAGGCAAGGCAGCATTGATGCATGTGATTGACACAGTAAATAACCTCAAGTTTATGTCATTGCATCTGTACGAAGAAAATTATTTAAAGCCTAGGCACTTTCATTTAAGTATGCTTTATGTTAACTTAGCTACGCATATCTTGCATTCAAACGGTCACAAGTAAAAGACTGATAAACCCTTCAGAAAAGTAATAAAATAAACTCTATCAGTAAGAAAAAATGTCAGTAACATAGTCTCAAGCTATAATAATTTCTAGACAAAACTCTCAAGCTGTTTAGGACACACATAGCAAACATTAACTCACTGGATGATGTCATAGTGAAGAAATGCTCTCGGTAAACAAACAGCCGTCAAATGCCATATCTTGACGCCATTCCAATTCAGAGAGAAAAACAGCATGTGACTCCTATGCAGACTCTGGTGGCACAGCAGAACAGCAGAGTGACGGAGCAGTTCCACAAAGCCAGCCCCCTTGGAGTGTGGGCACAAGCCTTTATTCTTTCCAGGTTAACAAACCACATCTGGAAGAGAACTTCAATTTTAGAATTTTAAAATTTAGAACTTTCAACTTTACATTAAAATATGCCAAGAGATTTTGACATGAATTTCATTCTGACGTAAGTTTGGGGCCATGCCGAACTCTGTACCCTTTCGATAAACCTGCTTCACACTCGGTTATATTACTATCGCTCAATCCTGTGGGCTCTAGTCTGAGGTAAAACATGCTGTTCTGGCTCAGCTCGTGAGCCTCAAGATCATTTTCTTACATCGCTCTCCATGAATCTATGTTTCGTGGTGGAACGCTGGGCCTGGTGTCCTTTTGAAGCTGAATGATTGTACTTTATCTTAATATCTTTGAAAAACCAAAACATTTTGAAGCCAAATAATTGTACTTAACATCCTTGAGAACCAAAACTCAAAAATTATAGTTAGAACGATGAGTTGAATTTAGCTGAGAAAAGAAAATTTGTCAATTTTGTTAATCATTTTTAAAATACACAACAGATTTCAAAATTATTTCTGTGCCAAGCAAATCTGTCTGTTTAAAGAAAATGGTAACTGATTTTCCTGCTGTTTAAGAGCAAAACACAAATTGCAAAACTATGCAGGTCATTGGAAAGGAAATCCGTTGCACTTTCTCATGGAGCAAATGGAAGTTACTTCATATTGCTTTTGCAAAAATACTTCCTATAAAAGTAAAGAAATAAAGTACAATTACTCAGCTTTAGAATCAGACCAAAACCAGGATTCTGTCAGGAAATATAAATTCGTAGTTGTGAATTAAAAAATTGTCTTTGCGCTCTGAAACAGTAAGCTAGAACTTTCCTTCTTTCTCTGTGTTCCCTCAATGCATCTATTGATACCACTGACAAACTGATTGGTCTCTTGTGACTTATAAAAATTACACAATCAGTTGCCTCAAAATATCTGAAATTGTAAGAATATTAGGAAGACATTAAAATCGTTGTCTAGTGAATCATTATTGTTGTATCTAATGACCACCATCATTATTGTTGTATCTAATGACCACCAATCTTATAAATATAAAAACCATTTGCTCGTTAATCAAACATAATCACTCTTAACCTGCTGCTGCACTATCTGAGCTCATCAGTGAAAGATTTCTTGAAGCTAACTTGCACTCAGAACACTCAAAGTTTCCCCTGGTGAAGACAGCATCTTCATGTCCAAACTTACGTCAAAAGAAATTTCACAAAAAGTAGCTTAATCATTTACAAATGTTACTCAAGTTCTCTTTTAACAATATTCAAGTTACAGGCAGTTACAAAGATTTAGGTCCATTTTGATATGTACAATTCTATAACTTGGTTCAAAAGGAGTGGCCAAACGTGACATTGTTGTATTTAACAATTAAATCTGTCTCTCTTGTATACAATTAAGCCAGCAACATATATAAAAGTCTACAGAACAGAAAAAATAGTTGGTCAAACACGAAACTACAAAAAGTGAGTTTACGATAATCCAATGTTTCACAAAAACAAACCCGATACTGTTTTGTTACTTGATCTCTGCATTAAGCAGCCAATTTGAGACCTGAAGGTTAGGGCACACATTCAGGAACAAAGAACAAATGCTACTTTCAGTTCAAAGGAACAAGAGACTTTTGAACATAACTAGAGCGTCCAGAAACAAAACTCTTACTGTACTCCGAAGTGATAATGATTTTCTTTTTAGGAGAGACTACAAACTTCCAAGAACTTCACCAGCAATGCTCAACAATCTGTAGATCACTACAGTGGTCTGTAGATCATCCACTATAGATTACTGTCATGGTGGTATGTGGTAGTCTCAACACGATTCAAAACTGCGGGTATCTTGAGGTGACCTGTTTTGATTGATTTAAGTTAGTGTTCATGACACAAGGTCCTCTACAGCCCAGGACTCAGTATGTTGGCAAAAAGGGCACAAAAACCAGAACCGGGTTCTACAACTTGAGCAAAAGACATGCTTGACTAGAGCAGCCAAACGTTTCTGTGAGGAGTCCTTGGGTAAATTACTTCCCCAAAACAGGCAGCTTCCACTTTCTTCAAAGGCGTGAGGCGAGATTCATCGATGAAAGCCAATGCCACTGGCATACCTCGGCCTAGAAGTCCTCCTCGATTTTGGCTGGTTAAGGACAGGCGAGCAAAGAAGGCTGATTTTTGTCATCAGTGCTGACTTCTGCCAGGTCTCAAAGTCCTGTTCACTGTCTTTTTCCACTTGAATCCTCCCTGTTGCAATATTCCCTGGGAAATATTCTACTAAGAAAGTGTGGGTGGAACCCTCTTGACCAATCATTTCCAGGTCACTGAGCAGCACTTCTTGCAAGGCCTTTGATCCAGGTATCGCTCAAAAAAGAAAACGGTACCCTTACCTCTGCAAAGCATCGAGGGCCATTACACAAAAAGAGGATTAATTTTCTGTTGTTATAGTGATTATCATTATTATATTCAGAAGATGAACGCTATTAATATGGAACAGGTCCACACGGGCCACTGACTTGAAGAAATTCAAGCTTCCACAGGATGTAGAGCTCATTTGAAAGAAGCACCAAATGGCAATGGGAAAGAGATCAGTTTATCAGATATTACAAAATAAATTAATAAATTAAAAACTCAATAGAAGAAATAGAAGTAAAAGATTGAAATACAAAGAGATCATCATTAGGGGGTAGAAATGCGTTGCATCTTCTCTTGAACTTTTGAGGTTCCTATTGCACAAAATCCACAGCCAAAAAAGCTAACACTGAACACCTTACGAAAATAAATTCTAGCAAGATTAAAATGCACAAAGAAACCAATCAGATATCAGAATGTAAAAGTAAAACGAAAATGTAAGAATAGCAAGACCTTCAGAGCTAGATCAGCAATACAGAAGCAACACAAAGTAAAAAGTTTGGTTTTCATATGAACACACACTTCATAATTTAACATAAAAAAATTCCACTGAACAAAATACCATATATGCAGTTATACAAAAACCTGACATTTTCAACTAAATACAAAAGCTTGGCCACTCCTGTAATACAGTACAATACAGCGATCCCTCAACTGAACAGGAATTGATCACAGGACTTCTCTACACAACAGCTACATCATCATGACTGATTTTAGCTGGGTCGCCATTTTAGGAATGATAATCTTGCTACATAAATTTTTAAGGTGAAACATAAGGTATAATTTAGATAAGGTTACAGAAAAGACAGGAATTACTGTCCACTGCGAGGAGAGAGCTTGAAAAAGTCCAAGAGCAGTTTGTGCTATAAGGTCTTTGTTGCTTTTCAAAAGACTACTGTAGACGCCCTAAGCATCCATCAAGTTGAGAGTTCACCTACTGATCATACCTGGATTATTAAAAGGCAGAGCACATTTCTGCTTCTTCCACAAAACTTAATATTAACGAATTTGAAGGAATGAGGATAAACTGGCCATCCTTTGCCAGTCAAATGCTTCCTTTAAAAAAAAAAAAAAAAAAAAAAAAAAAAAAAAAAAAAAAATTATATCTGAATGTTAGTGATACTTTCACAAGCATTCTTGAAAGCAAAATGTATTCACCCTTGTATAAAAAAAAAAAAAAAAAAAAAAATTCCAAAAATTATATCTGAATGTTAGTGATACTTTCACAAGCATTCTTGAAAGCAAAATGTATTCACCCTTGTATGCCAAGAAAGTACCACCTCTTCATCAGTGTCATCAGCTCAATGTACACTTGGCAAATGACACCGAGATACATACATTACATGACCTGTACAGAGCTGATGATATTATACAATGTATTACTGCCTAGGTTGGGGGAACTGTACCATGTACGTCTCACAAGGAAGCTGCTGTGAACATTATACCATATAATGAAATGTACAATGACTGCATTGATACCCAAACAGTTACTGTAGAATCTACTGCAAGAATCTGCCTTCTACTGAAGAGATTCGTGAACATACTGCCATGATATTCATGTGATTGGCAAAAAGTGGATTCACTTTCAGTTTCATCAATATCTGTCACGCAGAGATGCACAAACTGGGTAAATAATTCAGAAACTAGATGAATAACTCGTGAACCAGATAATCAATTCAGGAACTTGATAAATATTCAGGAACTTGATAAATAATTCAGGAACTTGATAAATAATTCAGGATCTAGACAAATAGTTCTGGGACAAGCTTCAATTTAGTCTAGAAAACTGACTCACAAAAACTGCAAACTTGAACATGTAATTACATCTGGGTTCATGGTAGGCATGCCATAATGGTAGGCTGTTTTAGGCTGTTTTTAAGAGTTTACAAAACCACAAAGGTACTTTCAGAAAATAATGTCAAAATATCTAGTTTTCCATAAGCTTCCAATGATTTTACCAGTTTCTTTAAACTGTTCAAAATGTTAGAAGATGCAAATTTTCTATAAACATCTGTGATGGGAAAAAAAACTGTACAAGGCTTTAACACACTGACATTTCTCCAGTTTCAGATTCACAGGGAATTCTGTCAAATTTGAAAATAATATTACAAGGATGCAAAACCAAGAAGCTATTAAGATATCAATTCCAAATTAAATTATATAATTCGATAGCGGAAACAAACTTTTAAGGCTACATGGAGTATACACATAAGAGGCTATATTCCAAGCCCATACTTTAAAAGAAGCTAGTTTATAAAGGTATAAAACTTACTTAAATGATGTAATACGGATACTTAAGGGGTCTGGTTTTCTGATAAGTAACAAGGTTTGTTAAGTATCGAAGACTATATTTAAGCCTGCGCTTGAATACTTTCTAGATATCTACCAGCTAAAAGCAATTCCATGTAGTTTGTAATCTAAACTAACGTTCAAATCAAGATATATAAATAAGTGTATCACGTCTAAAATGGTAAGAGAGCAAAAAGCAATCACAGAAGTGTATCTGGTAAGTAAATGACTTCTGGGAAACTGATTGAAACTCATAAGATTAGCCTACTAAATATCCTACTGTACATGACACCAGTTACTTACTGCACTTGAGCAAAAATTATCCTTGAACATACAAGACTACCAATATAAATATAGCTGATATTGAGCTGAGGAGAATTATAAGTAAACTGTGTGCTCTGAAACATAGCTGCATGAAACTTGTCCCAAGTTTGAAGTGAGAAGAGATGAGATTACAGTACAATCCACATGTGCCTAAGTACCTCTCTCTCCACCACTTCTGTTAAAGGGACCATTATTTCTAATTCATCTCTACCATAAACAAATGTCAATATTTTTGAACGATCCTTAAAAACAGAATACATTCTAGCACATTAGAAAAATGTGATTATAAAAATGTAGTTGCAACTTGCAGCTCCAACTCTGCTTCTTGACACTTTCTTGTAAATTCCAAGTGTGAGAATGGTGTCCGACTTGTCTGGTTCAAGCTCACAGGTTGTAGACGGTTTCCTGAAGAGGTGAGGAAGAAATTCATGACACAGAGAGATATTAAACTTAAGAGGTATTAACCCGAGAACTGCTACAAGCCTCTCGAGTGGCTGTGTGGGGGACTGCTGTAAGCCTCTTGACAGTGCCATTTGCTATCTCTTCTCACAAATTCCCTCATGACATTACTCAACTTGTATTATTTTATAAAACCATTTGTCCGGTAGAAGCTTTAATGCTTAGAACTTTAATTTACCTATATATTTATATATATTATAAAAATTTCCCCAAAGACCACATTTAACTTTTTTGCAAACGAAAACAGTGAAATGTAGTTCTTTGTAGTCAAAACTTGTTTTAAATTAATATATTAGAAACATGCACAACAAAAACACATAGATAACAGCATACTACACACGAACATACACAATATCACAACATAATAATATAATATACAGTAAGAGAAATAAACTATGTCAGCACGTGGTTGCCTAGTGTAAATTATGGCGAAACTCCCGAATGTTTTCGTTTTCCTTTTAAGTATCTGATGATGAGTGGTTATTTAAAATAAAGGGTAATAAACATAACATGCAGTAAGAGTTACCATGATAATAAGAGTTCATCTTGTACTGGCTGTGTCTAAAGCTCTATTTTGATAACAATGAAAGAGACTTATGCATTTTCTCTGTGTTCTTTGTTTGTCACTTTTTGTCGCCACGACTGGACGTCCTAACAACCCTCTTCTGGCAAGCACTGTGAGTGACACCACCAAGACAAAAAGGAAAGTCTGCTTCCCAGAAGAGACAAATATAACAACACACAGGAAAATCAAAGCAAAACAACAGAAGGAAGTTGGAAGAGAGAAGGGTGTGAAGAGAGGTGTTAGTGGAAAATATGTCCCTCAGGCCCTAAGAACCAGATATGTCCAAAGAACAATAGATAGAAATGACACCTCACCCATATGCAGGAAGTGCAATACGAACCCATAAGCAGGAAGTGCAGTATGAAAGATGAGACCATAAACCACTGGAGCCTGTGCAAGAAACACCAGCTAGCTTGCAGTAATAAACACCAACCTGAGGAAGTGATAGAAAACGATCAGGCAAAGATCCTCTGGGACTGTGGTATCAGAACAGATAGGGTGATATGTACCAATAGACCACACTTGACGCTGATTGACAAAATCAAGAAGAAAGTGTCACTCACTGATGTCGCAGTACCATGGGACACCAGAATAGATGAGAAAGAAAGAGAAAAAATTGTTAAGTGCTATCAAGACCCAAAAACAGACACAAGAAGGATATGGGATATGCCAGTGGAAATTGCACCTGTAATCATAGGAAAACCAGGCATGCTCCCAAGATCCCTGAAAAGGAATCTGGAAAAACTAGAAGCCAAAGTAGCACCAGGACTCATGCAGAAGAGCGTGCTATTAGAAACAGCGCACATACTGAGAAAAGTGATGGACTCCTCAGGAGGCAGGATGCAACCCAGAACCCCCCACACACTATACAGTAAAAACCACCCAGTCGACTAGGATGACTGTGTTGGAAAAAAAATCATAATAATAAGAATAATAATAATAATACTGTAATAATAACCTCTAAATCTGTAGTTTAAACTCCTTAACAGTTTTTTATATCACACACAAATACTCTATTTCCCCAGAAACCTTATTTCAAATTCATTCAACTCTTACCTTTGTTAAAATATTTCACAGCACTTCCTTCAAGAACTTGAAAGCTGTACATCTACCTGGAAAGGTTAGAAGAGAGTGAGTATCATGGAAAACTGAGTTCTTTTTGCTTACGAGGTGTCCAAATGAGGACATAATTAGCTCCCGCAGGCCTCAAGCATCCTGTACACAAGTCTTCATCACTAAGAGGGACACACAGGAGGGATCCAGGTCACTGTTCATATCTGCAGTGCTTTTATCAAGGATATATATTTATAAAATTTCATTTAACCTGCACCACTAATGATTAAATAATAAAGAGTTTGGAGTTGACCATTTATGCCAAAGACTAACCACTGGGACCTATGAGGTCATTCAGCCCTGAAAGGGAAGCTGAGAGTGAAAAGGTTTGAAAGGTGCAACAGGAGGAGAACCTTTTGCAGCTGCACCTTGAAACAATTGTTAGGAGAGGGTGCAAAAAAGCAAGATGGGAGAGAGAGAATATGAAAGGAATTACAGTAAAAGTAATGAAAAGGACTGCAGGCAGGGGCCATGGAAGGTTTGATGCAAAGTACCTTATTAAGTAATGCCTACAGTGCACCATGGCACTAGCCTCACTACAGGGGGAAAACCTTTAGCATATCAAAGAAAAGGCTACAATTTCCAAGAAGACTGACCTCAAGCTTCAGCCAAAGAAACTTCATGTCAGAGGGATTTTGAAGACGTTAAAACGGCAGTTCAGTTTTTAATCTGAAATAAAATGAGGTTTCTTCAGTACTGATAACATATGTTTAAAGGTATTTCCCAAACTTTGTCCACATATTCTTAAGATTCAGATGTTATTTTAGCCATGAACTTTTGAATTTTAGCTCGCCTGAAACATACCTAATGTTCTTTATCAAGTCTTCAAAATCATATCTTATACATCTTACTAACAGTACGATATCCCCCATCCAGACACCTTTGGCTGACCAAATTCCCCATCCAGCTATATCAATCAACACTGAAGGGAAATATTTTATCATCAGTAATTGTGATCCAAAACGTCAAGTGTTACAATGCCTCTCAAGAATCTCTCAAAAGTGTACCTTCACGTACAGTGTACAGTGCTAGGAATGATGCAGCTATCAAATGACTGCTGGTAATTCCTATCAAGAATCAAGGTAAAGGCCAAGACATTTAATTCTGGTACATACAGGTTCTTTGAGAGTACAATTTGTTGGGAAAGCATACTACAGACAATATCCATGCAGCTGTAAAGTGGTGTTACTTCACTTGAACTCAGATCAACTCTACAGTGATTTCATCATGACCTGGTGTAACCCTCTTCAGAAACTGATTTCATGAATAGAAAATTCAGGTCTTCTTCAGTTCTTGTGTATCAGTCAAATTATCCTCTGCATATCGCTCAAAAATATTCTGAACTGGAGTTTCTTTCTTCTCCTTTTTATACTGCATCATCCTTCCTTTGGCCTTGAATTGTCCTCTCTCTTCTTTTCACCCTTGGATTTTTCACCATTCTGAGGGCCACCCAACCCATGTGTCCCTCCCTAAATAGATGGCTTTGTCTACAGTATCAGCCTATGTTTCCATATAGAATATTCTCTCCAATGCCTTTTTGCAATCTTTTCAACTTTGCTTCAGCTTAATTTGTAATGTATTCTATTTTGCACTCTCCATCTCCTCCCCAAATTTTTATCCATGATCTGCTTTTGTCTGTTCGTTAGTTTTACCCCATTTCCCAGTGGACTTTTTTCCAGAACACTGATATACATTCATCAAGTTGAACCAGTCCTCACTGATTGTCCTCCTCCTCAGATATGGTTCCTGGAACTGCAAATCTATTTCAACATTCAATTCCAATTTCCTCTTGATGCTCATCAAGAAACTTTAGGGTCTACAAATCTGTCAACTTTTTGTTAGGGGCTTCTCATTTCAGCTTTAGCATGGCAAAAACAAGTTGGTGATAACTATCAATATTTGGTGCTCTGTAACTCCTAACATTCCTCAGCACAACTAGATAACTGGGGTATGGAAATACATTAAGGGCTTCTGAGCACCAGGTCCACCTGATACTACCTGAATTAGGGTCTGGAGCTCAGGATGAGCCATCTTGTAAGCTGAAGGCTCTTTGTGTAAAGGCTAGATCCACAATAAAAAAAAACTGTGGCCTTGCTCAGTATAATATGAGAAATCATTAGCAGCAGAATAGGTGGAGGTCCTTGAATACTGTGTCCCCTGCTTCAACTCTGTATGCCTGGTGGATAACCTTGGATATAAACAGATAAGCAACAGCGAGGGTGATTGAACCTAACAAGCTAAGAACTGCAGGCTAGAAAGAACTGGCCATCCTTTAGTGTAAACCTGTCTGTTCATAAATTGGCAAAATTTAAAAATGGCCCCTACTCCCTAGCATCTAAGGGTGCTGAGACTATTCATGAAGATTAAGGATAAATTTAAAATACTGTACAAAACTGAACTATGAATCAGAATGGAAAGAGAACAGGTAGAGACTGAATTCAGGAGATACAGACTGGACATTTTAGCTGTTTGTAAATCGTGATGCAAAAAAATGAGAAAAGAGATTGGATGAAGGCAATGCAGACATTTCAAGCTGAGCAGATCTTTACAAATGTACATGATGTACTCTTTGCCTACAAGAGGACACTCATAAATACACTTGGACATCACAGAGAGAGAGAGAGAGAGAGAGAGAGAGAGAGAGAGAGAGAGAGAGAGAGAGAGAGAGAGAGAGAGAGAGAGAGAGAGAGAGAGAATCGCCATGTACAAAATATATCAAAATGATTTTATCCCACAGAGAACATACAAACATTTCATGCTGCCATGAATATGGAGGTCTTTCAGGGCTCCACTAATGTTTTAAATAAAATCACACAAAATTCAAAGGTTGCACAAGCAGTGAAGCCTCTACAAAGGGCACCTACCATGTTGAAGCATCCAGGGATCACAAAAGCTTCCACGGTAATCTTGATTTAGAATTCACCTCTTCGCTTTAGCTAAGAAGTTCCAGATTTTGCGCTCGGTAGCAACACTGCATGCAAGCATCCTACTCAGTTCTGAAAGCTAGAAAAAATCCCTTGGTTAATACCAAATAAATCAGCTTATTCTTAATGATTCTGAGAGTAAAGTCTATTGTTGAAACTAAGACTCAGGTTGCTTGAACCCTAAACAAGCAAAATTCCCCACTGGTTCACCAGCTGCAGTCCTCTCTGGCCCAAGGAGGTCAGTTGTTCCCCTTGCTCTCTTCTGACCTGCCTGTCTCACTTTCAACTCCACCTTTTGCTAATTTTTCTCTCTCATTGAAAAGCAGATATCTATTGGGACAGCTCTGCAAAGACCTTGAAAGGACTTGTGGGTGATAAAAAAAATACAGCAATTACTTTTCAAGTTAAATAGCACTCAAAATATGAGGAAAAATGGAGTCTTCTTGGAGTACTGCTTGAATCACTTAAAACAGCATGATGAAAGGTCATGATCCAAGTTACAGTCTGTGTGCAATTTGAAAGGATCTTCTCAGTGGAGTACACATGCCACAACTGAAGCCCTATTTTATTTTTTTTTTATTTCTTATGGAATGTTCTGGTCAATGGCCCATGCATGAAGAGTGGCAACTATAGAATTCAGCTCAGGTGAAGGAGCGGGCGTCTCAGGGAGATCAGTATTGTTCTTGACTTGAAGAGCAAATGTCTTTTTGTTTATTTGCTCATAAATATACCCAGGGACTGCTGTTGGTTTTAGTTCTTATCTGTTATGATATGATGTTAGTTATAATTGTAGTTTTGCAAAGAAAAGTGCAGAGAAATATTAGAGAAAACCTGTATACCTCCAAAAAAGTTACTGCATCTCCCAATCTCAGTAAATTTACGTGAATATTTTACAACAAACATAGTTATGATATTGTGTGAGCTGTAATTGCAATTTTACAAAATAAAATAAATTATTAGAAAAAACATGTATAACTTGGTAAAATTTACGAGTGTTTTGCAAAAGAGGCCCCACACAGGGTTGCAAATGGTCACTTTCAACTTCCTGCAGAAGGTAGGGAAAAAGTTTTTATGAATTTTTTCCTTACACCCTCACGTGCATTTGCATGTCTTCCACTTCCCATTGATTGGCTTTTTTTTTTTTTCTTAAATTGGTCAGCCTTAAAGTTTGCCCGGTTTGGGGATTGCATGGCGTACAGCATAATTAGCTCCTCCCTTAAGGGTTAAAAGTGGCATGCAGAAAGGCTTACAGGAATACAATAAACTGACGCCAAAGGCCAAGCACTGGGACCTATGAGATCATTCAGTGCTACAGGGGAAACTGAGAGAAAAGGAGGTTTGAAAGGTGTAACCGGAGGAAAACCTACCTGTTGCACTATGAGACAATTGTCAGGAGAGGGTTGAGGAAAGTAAGAGGGAAGAGAGAGAATATGAATGGAGGTACAGCAAAAGGAATGAAAGGGGTTACAGCTAGGGACTTTAGGGATGCCGCAGAGGACCTTAAGTAATGGTTACAGTCCCCACAGGGGGTGCACAGGTGGCATTACCCCCTATGAGGGAAAAAGGCTTATAATCAGAGGTAGCAATAAATCTACCCAGCATCAGTGAATACTGGACTAATCACAATGATGAAAGACTCAGGACAAACTATTGTGCTAATACCAGGCCCCAGTGCAATATTGACCAGAAGAATTCCTTTCGCATATCCATGCACAAAGTCAAATTGAAAGTTCCACGTCATTATATCCACATTCAAAGGAGAACAGAAATCCAGTGATGCAAAAAACTCAATATTTCACAACTAAACTCGTACAGCTTCCAAACAGGTTTATGCTATGCTCAGTATTTCTCAGACTGGACAAGGAAGATGTCAGGAGCAGCTTGACAGTCCTGTCATCCTACAGACATCTACTGCAGCATGCCTTGTGTGACACACTACACACAGTAATAAAGGTTCTTGCTCAATTCACACTGAGCTGTTCAATTTCTTTCATTCTACTGCTTTATTTACATTACATTTCATGACATATCTTTCAGGGTGAGCCTTTGAGCCTTCAACTTTGACTTGGTTTAGTACAGAATTGAAAATTAAAATCTGCCTAAAAATGCCCACAGTGTCTGTCTTACTCTGTCTCCCACTCAACAGAAGTTTGTCACAGGAACCAGCTCTGTCTGGCCTCATGGCCCACCTTATGTAACAATGGCATCCCAAATTTAGCACAGACACACACGTGGCATTTACTTGAACACAACACAGTTTACAATGGAAATGATACCAGCATGAAATTTGAGTACATGATGATGGTAGCACATTAACCCTTAGACCACTCATGACTTGATGACAATTCATGCAAAATACAACCTCATAGGCCTTTGTGGTGCTTTGATCGTTTTTGGACATTTTCAAACTCATCATTCTGACCTTTCTCTTTTTGAGCAACAACAGAAACTTACCTGGAGTATAAGTTCACATACAGAAAATGATTTATCACTTATCACACTTCTGAGTTGGGACAGACAGGACTCTCACACTTCCCGCTTTACAAATGAACCCTGGATCCCTACTGGGGTTCTATCATAGCCCTGGGAGCCATGGATTGAACATCTGAATCCACAATATACTACTTTTGGAAACTGTCAAGTTAGTTTTTCATGTCTGGAAATTTTAGGGAACCTAAGATATATGGACCTATGAGGTTATTCTGCACTGAAAGGAAAATTGAGAGCAAAGGTGGGTTTCAGGGTGTAACAGGAGGAAAACCTCAAAGCAACTGCACCATGAAACAATTGTTAGGAAAGGTTGAGGAAAGTAAGATGGAAGAAGGCTAATATGAAAGGAGGTACAGTAAAAGGAACGAAAGGGGTTGCAGCTTTGGGCAGAGAGGATGCTGCAAAGAACCTTTAGTAATGCCTACAGTGCACTGCATGAGGTGCACTGATGTCACTAATCCCCTCCATAGATTATTTTAGACAATATATTTCCAACTGACCTAACCTTGTTGTCAGTATTTTTGAATGACCTCCCCTTCAAAGATGTGGCACCTTTTTTGGACAAACTCTGACCCTTGACCTAAGGAGTGATGCCAAGTCTCGCTGAAATGAACCCTGTGGTTCTGAAGACACCAAATGTGGGAAGTTGACAACTGACAGACTACAGTACACATCCAGGCATAACCAGAGATAGACAAGCTTCCCTTTGAAAGGCTTACCTGCTCCTCAGCTCAATGAGTAAATATCCAGCATTAATCCGAAGTGTTCCTGTCCATGTTGACTGATGCAAAGTGCTGCTGCAGAACTTCAGCTCTGAAAGAAAAAACATCAGTAAATAAACAGAAGCCACTGGGAAAGATACCTTGACTTCTCAAGTCATTCAAAGCCACAAAATCGAAGCAAAGAATTTCATATCAGTCAAGAATGTTGAGACAGTCATGCATAAGCTTCATCCTTCAGGGTGAACAGAAGACAGTGTGCCTTTTATGGGATCCTTTAGGTAGCATTAGAGGATGTTCCTTAGCATCCTTTCAGCAACAGCAGCACTGCTTTCAATCATTACGTAACCCTTTCAGCATTAAGTCAAGTCTGATATTTGAGGAAATTTAATGCAAAATTAATTAAAATACTTGAAAATGGTTTTCAGTAAGACAGCCATAATAATAATAATGATGATATTTTGGCTTCTGGCCTTAGACAAATACTGATGGCTGATCAAATATATCATCACACGGTATAAATGGGAAAGAAAACTAACAGCTACACTAAAGTACTTCCAGTGGTATAGCCTAGACTACACTCAGGTCTTTATCGCACCAAAAGGATCTGCGCAACTTTAGTCAATACACAGCTGAGGTGCACTGATCATTTGCACCTATTACATGATAAAAAGTGAGGGATTATTATATTAATAACAGACACACCTGTCATTAGAAGTATAGCTCAGGTAGACCTTCTACTGAATAGTCATGTCCCTACTCTACATTGGTTCTTAGCCACGTAAAATAAGTCTAATCCTTCGGGCCAGCCCTAGGAGAGCTGTTAATCAGCTCAGTGGCCTGGTAAAACTAAGGTATACTTAACTTAACCTACTCTACAAGATAATTGTCCCGGCATGATAAAGGAAAAAAGGCTTGACTGACCATCCTTCCAGACCACAATAAATATTTATCTAGTCACATCCAGGGCAGCCATAACCATAAGGAGATTATGGAACGGAATGGAATATGGACTTTAGGCCAAAGGCCAAGCACTTTGACCTATGAGGTCAATCAGTGCTGAAACAGAAATTGAGAGCAGAAAGACACTTATTAACTATATTTTCCCATCAAACATTTCCAAAGTCATGGAAATCACTCCTAAAATGGCTGTGGAAGGGAACTATTACAGAACACTACTGCTTTCCCACCTGATCCTGTCTCAGATGTATGTGTCTGGCCCCTCCAGGGCTCTGGAGCAAAGCCCAGTGAGATTCACACAAAGGGGACAGATGCCTTTGCTTCACGGACCACAGCTCCTGGAGCTAAATTCTTCACAAGTCGTAATGCATGATGACTGATACGACCTGCAAAATAAAATTGAATTCAGAATAACACGTACTTGTCATTATAAAGCAATGGTAAACTTGTACCTTATGATAGAGTTGGAATTAAAAAATATATTAGGGCCTTTTACCTTAATGAGTGGTAGATATTTCTAGCATGACAGACAATATTTCTAGTTACTTTGTTAAGACTGACACTACGTCATGAGGACACATGGGCTTTCTTGAAGCAAATCCTGCGTGACCATCTCTCTGAGAGTGAGCTTATAAAATCACCCAATACTGCACCACTTTGCATGACTGCATAACTGCAAAAGCTTCATGACCCATTTTACTTACATTGACATCTCATCTCTACACATACACAGCCACTTGGGAAAAATATGCAATGTAGGTACCACATTCTACCTACTTTCTGATGCCATGAAGTATTATGTCCCTATACAACTCTTACAGAAGTGTCAACCTACTCTACTTCTCCCAAACTTACTGGACAGGACATACACATTGCCTGATAACAAAAATCAGCCTCCATCATCTCTGTCCATCTATTCTGCAACTCACAAAGGTTCCAAAAATGACAAATACAAATTTCTGGAATGGAAAAATCTGGGAACCTTCAAATCATCCCAGGTTTATCCAGTGCCCCTTACTTGTTTGTGCATAAATTTCGTAATTCACCAAGCGCCCAAAGAAACTGAATGGTTGTGTCATAACCTTGGTTCCTCCCTCAGGCATTCTGAAGGAAAGAAAACACATCCAAGAACCTGGGGGAAGCAACACAGAAGCTCCTTGTGAGCCATAAACCAATGGGTGCCATTACCTCTCACTCTCCTGAAAGACAGCCTCTGCTACCCTCAAGAACTTGACACCTTTGACCCCTACTCAGCAATTCATATTCTGAACTGACAGAAGAACACTTCCTTGAAGCAAGATGTACCCAACCCAGAGGAGACAAAGAATGTGTCACAGAGTGAAGTGAAGAAATAAATAAGGTATGATCCACAGAGATAATTTGACCAAAACATAGGTTCAATTTCAGTACCAAGAGCATCAGGATCATGCTACACAAACATCAACAAAAATAACTCCCATATTGACCAGCTAAGCTTGTCGCAGGGGTTGGCTGTTTGGAAAGCTCCTCGTTGGCAGTCCTGATGCATCTTTCAGAAAATTCAGAGGCCAACATTAGGGTACCAGATGATGATATATCCTGCCCGTACTTGTTTCCTGTTCCCAAGGAATGCTGGGCAAAGAGAGGACCACACATAAGCCCAGCAATGAGACCTTCACTTGACAAAAGCTTTTCAATGCACAATGAAACCTTTCATGCAACAGAGTTCCTATTAGGGAATGTATTTGACAAGCACAAACAGCCCATCCCACACCCAACCCTCTTGCATCCTCCAAACACACACTCTCTCTCTCTCTCTCTCTCTTCCTGCAACACACTCATTCTTCATCAGTCCACATCTTTCATGCACTAACTGGAAGGTGCCTAATACTTCCCAACCAGCAGAGGGCCTACAGTCTAAACCCAAACTTCCACTGGGGATACAAGACAGACATCAGATGCATCTCTTGAGCAAACGACTAACACAGCCACCAAGTTTACCACTATATACCACAGCTATAAACTTCCATAATGCTCTTCTTCCTCATAAATTTATAACACATAATACTGATGGTAGTCACTTGCAAAACCAAAGGCTATACTGTACACTAGTACTGTACATCCTTCAACAGTAAATGATCTCAGGCTTATTCTGGAACCCCAAAACATTTCTGGCATAAATAGCATACAGAAAAACTCTCAACACCTCACAAGACCAAGAACACCTTCAAGAGAGAGAGAGAGAGAGAGAGAGAGAGAGAGAGAGAGAGAGAGAGAGAGAGAGAGAGAGAGAGAGAGGATTAGCAAGCAACAGTACAGTAATGAAACCAGGAATCTCTAACCACTGAGAGCTCCTCAAATAAACACAAGCAATTTACTCCAGCAATCAACAAAGGAGACTCCTAAAAAAAACTCACATATTCATACCAAGTTCATTCAATGCTGCCCCGAAGTGGAGACAGACATTAAATTGAAGGGAAGGGTTGGGGGGCGATGGTCCTTTCCTTCCAGATGACAGAGGGAACGACTTGCCTGCTGTGACCTCCATTTCCTTCACCAACAATGTGTTCAGCACTTCTTCCATAGAGTCCCTTCCAGCCACAATATCTGGAAAGATTTCTTTTACAGATCAGGTATCCCAGTCATGGTTAACTGCCAAAAGAACACTACCTGAATTGTCTTCTAACTAAAAAAATGTAAAAAATGACAAACAGGTCAAAATCAGGTCTCAACACTAAGTACAGTTTTTCCTACCGACAGCTCACACTAATGAGTCGAGTACTACTCCATTGTAGCCCAAAAACTGTTCCCTCCCATTCTAAATGAACCATCCCTCATCTCACTCAAAAAGGCCATCGTGCTACTTGTTCACTTCTCTTACGACTTCAAACTTCAGTACAGCATCCACAAAGTTCTTAAATGTTTGCCAAATCTTTCTCAACTTCAATACTGTGGATAATTTAAGGCCATATTTTGCTTGCTCAAAGACAGAACATCACACACTGCTTAAATGATTTTAAGAAAAGTCAGCAGTTTACTTGGAAAAAGTGCAAACACTCTGTTGCATGGCATCACAAAGGAACAGTCTACTTTCCAAGGTTTCATCCTAAAACCTGTAAACATCACCTCCTGCAAAATTAATGTATGGTTCAAACTAATAACCTCATTTAAAAAACTGTACAAAATTTACCCAGATGGCATTTGAAGCAATGACCTGCATGAGAATGCAAGTTGAATTCATAAGTAATGTTGAACAGAAAATAGTTGCCAACCGTCAGTCTTTTTGAAAGATGGTCAGGAGTTTGGAAAGTAACCCAGGACCAAGTCTAGAACTTTCTCTATTTCTAAATAATAATAATAATAATAATAATAATAATAATGAGAATGGTACACAATTTAATCTTTATCATGATCCATAAACACAAACCCTCTCCTGGACTGAAGAACTTCCGAAACACATTCCTTGCTGTGCAACAGAGCAGAGGTGTGCCCCAGGACACTTTCAGGCCACAAAGGAGGAGGAAGATGCTACAGCATAATGGGGCACTCCATTCTGGCAACATGAAAGTTCCATATACCCTTTTATTCTCCCACAAAAATCAGAACTCTTGTTTCACTACAGCAGAATTGCTATGACGGAGGAAGCTGGCACAGGCACCTCCCTACTTACAAATGAGTTATGTTCTGGATGGCCATTTGTATGTTGAATTGTCTGGAAGTTTGTTACTGTACTCATCGCGCCCCTAAGTACAGTATGATATAATTCAATACAGTACTGTACTGTAAGTTTCTTCATTTTGAAACACAACTCAATGTGTACCTACAGTTCCGTGCTTTATAAAATAGGTGTGCAGAACAAAAGGGAGAGCTCTGAACACAATTGTAACTTGCAATCCTGTTTGTCAGTTGAAACAAGGATGGTCTCTTCTTCCTAGACCTGCAGAGAGAGCAGGGAACTCTGAACCAGGCCAAAGACACACAGATTTCTGACTTGGTGCCCTTCCCTTCCCTTCCTAACAGATGCCCTTCTCTTCTCATACCTCTGCAAGACCATACTTGCTCAGTCCTTGGGGCTGATGTCACTGAAATCACAGGAATACCCACCATACAGCCACTACAGTCTGCTGCATCCCTTTTGCTGGTAAACAGTAACCACAACATAAGAAGATAAACTCCACATCCAAAGAACTTTCTGAATTTGGAAATAATATGTGATGCAGAGGGATAATGAAACATATTGCAACTGAGCAAAACTTCAGCTATGCACAGACAATTGCTTCCAATTTCAGGAAAACAACAGAAAAGGCAGCATACAGGGACTACCCACAAATGTTGACACTACATCAACGTATTGATTCCCTAGTCAAATATAGATTGTAAAGCCCTGTACAGTCATCTTCACACAATTCACTTATTTTGTTGTGAACAATTAAGAATAAACAACCGAGATACCATATTAAGTGAAACACAAAGAAACAAAATCATACCTCAGTCAAGTCTCATCATGACAGATATTTTCAAGCAGTTTACCCCTATTTTTCAGTCTCCAGAAGCTAGGTTAAAATATGCAGCAACCAGCTAAAGGCTGACCATTTACTCAAAAGTCTTCGTCATTTAAAAGAGAAACAAACTGCATCACACAGAGAGTCAAGCCTTAGTTAACCAGCCATGCAAAAGAGCCTAATGTGACTGGATTTTTCTATCTTTTTTCTAATAGAATATGGCACTGTCTACAGACAGGACTGAATCATAAGGGCTATAGTTAACACCTTCCTTTCTCTTTATACAGATGACAGCCATAATCCTTCTTTTTATTGTTATTACTATTACTCAGAAAAGGAAGGACCCTATCCACGTGGAATAAGCCTGCAGGGGCCACTGACTTGAAATGCAAGCTTTTAAAGAATATGCTGCTCATTAGGAAGAAGTAAGAAGATAACAGGGAAATAAAGAATGAAGGAATCTCACTTATTAAAAAGATAAAATAAATAAATAAAAATGTATTCAAATGCAAGGAAGGAGAATAGTATTAGGGCAGCAATGTACTGCATCTTCCCCTGAGCTTCTGAAGAAGTTCCAACTGCATGACATCTCAGCAGGGAGGCTGTTACCCAGTCCACCAGTGTGAGGAACAAAGGACCTCTGGAACCGAGAAGTTCGACAGCAAGGCTAAACATTTACTGCTTCATAATTCCACAAAACCTGCTCTTTATCCATCACAAAAGACTTCAGGGATGTCACATAATCCTCTTAAGGTTGGATCCGGCCCTACTTGGCACAAGGGGTTTGTTCTCTTAAGACGGAATGAAGTGAATTGTAGTGTATTAAAGGGAAGCAGGAACCAACGTACAAACGTTGATGACGTTGATGAAGATGGCGAAGATGAATCCATCATGAAGGATGAGCTCTGCACCTGCAGCATCAACAACAAACAGAGCCAATGCAAACAAAGTAATCAGGTCCAAACCATTCAGTGGCTATAAAAAATTACTATTTCCAGCGTCACAGGATTCAAAACTTAGCAGTCAAGTACAGACACCACCCTACATATGAACATTTTCAACTGACAAACATTCAGATACAAACAAATAGAATTGCAAATTCAAATTGTGTTCAGAGCGCTCACCTTTGCCACCCTTAAGTTCAGATTTTGTTCTGAGCACCTATTCTGTACACACAGCACTGTATGTACAGTGTATTGTGTTTTAGGATGAAAAAGTATACAGCACTGTACTGAATGTTTATCATACTGTACTTAAGTAGGCATGAAGAGTACAGTAACCAACTTACATAAGAATCCAAAAACTGAATGGCCGTCAGGAACATAACTCATTTGTAAGCAGGTGGTGTCTTCTGCAATTGAATTCAGGGTCTACAGAGGATCAAATTCCTTCGAGACAAACACACACACAGGGGTTCCTACAGACACAAAAAAGACACCAAACCACAACACGACAAAACAGCCCAATAAGGAGGAAAGCACCTCAGTGGACAAAGAGGAAACACCAGATCACCACAGAAAGGATTTTGAAGAAGAATCCAAAATGTGAACAAGACATGACCAGCTACGTGTGATTGGCAATAGTTATTTCAACAACTTTCAGGCTCCATCAATTCAGATCTCTTACCTCACTTCATAGAGCAAAGGAGGTCTTGGTGGGTGACTGGGTGATAATGACTGCTTGCCTCTATTCCATTTAGAAGTCGGGAGGGTCATGGTGTAGAGGTTGTGATGCGTGATTTGGATGGCATTTCTCTCCCTGGTTCAACCCCTGCAAGCAGAATACAAATTGAGGTCACAGACAGTCATTATTATTATTATTATTATTATTATTATTATTATTATTATTATTATTCAGAATATATTAAACCTATTCATATGGAACAAGAAGCCCACCAAAGGGACCACTGACTTGAAATTCCAGAAGCTTCCCAAGAATATGAAGGTGTCCATCAGGAAGAAGTAAGAGGAGTTAAAGGGAAATACATAAAGAGGAGATCCCACTTATCAAAAAAAGAAAAAATAAATAAATGAATAGACAAAAATGTATAAAAATGCAATGTATAAAAATGTATTAAAATGCAGCTTGCCTATATGCCTTGCAGACAGGCAAGCTGCCTGGGACATGAGAAACATTGCCGACACAGAATCCTGTTCTGCTGCAGATGCTGTGCCTGAGAAACCACAATGCAATGAAGCATCTCTACTGGTAGTCCTACTCAGGGAATAGCCAGTGAAATACACAAGTTGTAACTGAGTCATGAAGACTTTTTTACTTTCTAACTGATCAGAGTGAGCAGCAATAACAGCTGTAACTCCTGAAATGAAATCCTGAAATGCAGGATTTGTACCCAAATTCAGAAGAGACACTAAACCTGAAATTTCTGAAAAAATATGTATAAGCAAATATGCATTTGAAAAGGGTTGAAGGGCGGTAGAAACTTGAAGAGAGTCTGAGAGGGCAGGATCAGAAGTGAGCCTTGAGGTAACCTAACAGCCACAGCATCTGGGTTCATAAAGCCTATTCTGGATGTCCGAAGGTGGAACAGTGAAACTGCACGAAGGTTGTGGACTGGCACTTGTCTCCTTATACCTCTTAACAGGAGGAGGAGAACTGTCTGCAATGGCGGAATGCCTCTTCAGAGGCCTAGAGGCGGCAACTCCAAGCCGCTGGCGCATCCTGTCAGGCGACAAGTCACCTGAGTCCAATAACAGATGATTAGCACTCAGCACAGCCTGGGAATGGATAACAGGCTCAGCGGAGAGGGCAACTACCCGTCGGCAAACCCCACTAACCTCCCTTGGACCTCCAGTATGTCTTCTCCCCAGTGCAGGGGAGCGGGACAGAGACCTTCATCTATGGGCACTGGTGGGACAGGTAGCCACCTCTCCAATGTCACTTTGCACTGCACTACTGACACTGGGGACACTGAATTCCGTAACCATGCTGGCTAAAGATTCAAATTTCTTATATAACCTAAATTCAAGACTGGCAATGGTGTTGAGATTGGAAGCACAGGAACCTGGTAAAGGAGTAAGTGGTAACAAAGTAGGAAGGCTAAGGATTGGAGACAATGCATGGATTTGAGGAAGAGAAACAGCCTTATCTCCTTCACAGGAGGAGATGGAACAGGAGCTACACTAGCCTTATTCTTGGCTCTAAGGGCCGCCTTCCTATTTCTGTTCCTATCCAAACTCACTAAATGCGACACCAAAGCCACTTTTGTTCGTCCCAGTCCTGACATTCTGCACAAGTAAAATATACATATTACTGTCCTGCCCCCCTACATTTCACACATTTAGTGTGAGAATGAAAAGAGAACTTAATGCATCTCGTTCTGCAACACATCCTGGCTAATTAGAACAAAGTTAACCACGGCTAAAAAAATTGCTAAACAGCTAGGAAAAATATTTGGCGCACACTGAAAACAAGGAAAACCTGAACACTTCACCAAAGAGCTGGACAAATATATCCAAAAAACGATGAAGAGACTCCACAAAACCACCGATGTTGGTCGGGAGCTGCCAGAAAACGAACTGAAGCTCTTTGCTGAGCTGTACCTCCTATCAGTCCCAAAAGTGGACAGGACCCTGTCACCTACACTAGCGATGGTAGCACCACCGCGAAAATTTGATTCTTAAGAGTGCCGTGTGGAAAGCTAGTAGCTATGTAATCGCTTGCTAAGTCACTTACATAAAAACAAGGATCTAGAGGTAGAATGGGGAGAAAACCCCACGTGCACTATGAAGTCAGTCTGAGGGACTGGACAGCAACACTGAAGAAAGGAAGCAGGAAAGGAGGTAAGGTCAAAAGGTCAAAGGCTAAACAGTGGGCAAGGCTAGGGGCCTAAGGGACACTGCAAACACCCTTCAGTAATGCCTGGTGTGCACTAACACCCTCAGGGGTCAATCAAATACTGTACAGGGTTCAACATATCCTTCATCCTTGGTTCATCACAGCTCAGTCAAAACTTGTGGGTCCCTTTCTTTCCTCCCAAACTAACTGTTGCATAATCAATACAAGAAAACCTTCATCACCTTCATCTTTCCCACAGGAGAACCATCAAAAGGAACAGAGCAAATACCATATACTGGAAGGTGGTCCAGCAGTAAACATGTGTTGTATGCTGCATCTCTCTCTGTCCATTGGTTTGACACCATCTGGTTTCGGAGTTCCTCGGCACAACTCTGGAAAAGACACTCGAGTTAATCAAGGAAATTTGAAGTCCATTTCAGCATTCTAAAGGTAACAACTACTTCTATTATAAATGTATTCAATCTCTACCAGATTGAGCTGCAATCGAGTATTTCACACAATTTATTTATATTTAGACAATTATGCATTGGCTCGTGACACTCTAGCATAAACTGCCTACACTGTGGCTTTTCCCGAGTCCTGTCAACAGTCCTCAACATATGTCTGACAGCACCTGTGGACTGGATCTAGTCACTCAGTCAAATACTTGTTGGGGAACCTGAGGTCAGGCGGGCCATAGTGCCCTACATCAGGTTACTTTAGCTCTGGATGTTTGTTCTGTTGGCTACGAAAAGTGACTCAGAACAGAGGTCAACCAATGGCGCACAACAATCTTACAAGTCCCTTCGCCAATGGGTGCAGCTCTTCCCCATCATAAACTTTACAAGTTAATTGCAGACCAGAGAGTACAACTACCTCAGAAATGGCTCAAACAAAATCTTCATATGACCAGGTGTGTGAAACCCACCCCCAACCAGGTCAGGGCACAATGCCCTAGGCAAGGTTATGATGCATTTGCTTTACTGACAATTTTTAGGAAAAATAAAAACTGCTTAACCTATGAGGTGTGGGTCTGTTGTTGTTGCTCCAACTTAACCTTGTTACAATTTTCCTCTGTCATGAAAATACAAACCCTTTGGGCCAGTCCTCTGTTCAACAAACAACGGCCCCTTCAGTCACAGTATTTTAGCCCCCTCAAACAAATTACTTTAGCCCTGTCCAACAAAACATTTCAGCCCTATCAGACACACTATTATATCCCTGTTGCATGCAACATTTTAGCAGCTGTCAAACAATACATACTTAGCCCAGCTGAACACAACAGTTTAGCCCCCGTCAAGTACAATATTTAGCCGTTGGATAATAGGGTATTCAAGTCCTCTCTAAGGTAGTCCCTCAGCCCTGTCAGACAATACATTTTGAGACCCCATCAACACACTGGTTTCACCTCAGTCAATCAAAAGGGCTGACTGGGAACCTTGGGGTGGAAACTGTCTTAGGAGTGGGAAAAAATATGTCAAACCTCCACAGCATGAAGGGGCAAGGGCTACTAGCTCCCCCCACCCCCCCTCCCCCCCCCGAGCCAGATTGGGGCACAATGCCTCAGGTCAGGCTAAGTTACAGGAAGGTGAGATCATCATGCGTTGAGTGTTTTGGGGGTCCTTTAGATGTGTTGCCAATGCAATGGGGGGCTTTCTGGGACGCTGGACACCAGACACCTCCATTTAGGGCATATCCTACAATTTGGGGACCCACAGTGGGAAGGGTGGGGAGGGGGGAGGGGGGCAGAAACGAGTGAAATGAAGACCTTCAATCCCAATGACAGTTCTCATTCAGGTGAAGGCCAGTTCTAGGAATGTCTTCAGACTCACATCAGGCAGAATAATAATAATAATAATAATAATGAGGCTATGGCCGATTTCCAGGAAGACAAGGAGGAGGCATCAATGGCCGACTGCACTCACATTCACTTGAGAAAAACGACACTTATTTCGACACTTACTTGCCTCTACTTCAAGTCTTCGTCCAAGCCATTGCCGTGAATGCGAGTCACTTCACGCAGGAGAGCCCCCACCTGCCTTCGGAGGACCTCAGCTAGATCGCCCTCGCAGAATCGCAATAATTGGCTCTGGAATGTCAGAGGGGAAGGAGACAGAGGTCATGTGATCTGGGTTCCAGTAATGCCGTCCAAGATTTTGGCGGAGGCTCTTTCGGCCATTTCTCCCTCATTTTTGGACATTTAAAAATATCCTTCAGTTATTTTGTAACGCGAGAATTTATTTAGTTGAAATTCATGGCATTTTGCGTAATTTTAATGTTACAGTGTTGGTTTCGTGTGTGGAACGATGGAGCCGCATAAATTGGAGTTAACAGAAAACCCCAAACAAAAGATGGCGACGTTCGAGGTTGAAATAAAATTGTTGTGGTTCATCTGTGAACCGGCTTCTCATACCTTCATTTGATCTTAATTATTTTTTGTTTTAAATAAAACGAACATTCTTTCACTCCTGAGCGACTCCTGCACTCTTCTTCCTCTGTATCACAGTCACATCATAGTAATAAATTCCACTCAAATGTCGCACTGGAGTGAAATCGAGATCCAAATGACGAGTCCGAGAAGATTTCAGTCCCTGAATATGAAGTTGTCTTTCAATTATCATTATCAGTGGTTTTGTCCTTAATATAACTTCTTATTTTACCTAAATTTGGGTAAATCGATGATAATTCTTACTTGAATTAAGGTAAAGGACTTACCTGAGGGGACATAATAGGATATATTAGGATATATATGAAGACATATCAGCCTATAGACTGTGTTTTTTTACAACAATTTGCCTATTTTGCCCAAATTTAGGTAAATCGATGATAAACCGTACTTCATATAAAGTGAAGGCCTTACCTTGAAGGTTACATGAGGCTATATTAGGGTATATATTGGCTTATTTTACCTAAGTTTAGGTAAATCGATGACGTGTACTTAAATTAAGGTAAAGAACTTACCCAAAGGTTATAATAGGATAAATAAGGACATATCACAGGATTTAACAGCCTTTCATTGATCATTTCTCTTCAGTCTTTGCTTATTTCACATGGTGCCATACATACGTTTATATATATATATATATATATATATATATATATATATATATATATATATATATATATATATATATATATATATATATTACAAATGGAAGTTGAAGTGTCATAGTGAAAATAACCTTTCATTTCAGTTTCTTAAGAAAAATATAATATTCTTTCCCACAAATGGAAATATTTTGCAAATTTTTCCTAAATTCTGCAAATGTTTCCAAAATTTTGCAAATTTTTCCTAAATTCTGCAAATGTTTCCAAAATTTTGCTAATTTTTCCAACATTTTGCAAACTTTTCCAAAATTTTGCAAAATTTATCAAAATTGTGCAAATTTTTCCTAAATTTTGCAAATTTTACCAAAATTTTACAAATCTCTGCAAAATTCAAGCAAAACTGCTTCCGTGAATTCAATGCAGAGTAAATTCAGTATCACAGCAAAATCAATGTCACAGTGAATTCAATGCAGACTGAATTCAAGTGTCACAGGCCATCGGTGTCAGATGAACTTATTCTATTAATAGAGTTATTCTATCACAATACTGGAAGAAAAACTTTTTAATAATAATAATAATAATAATAACAATAATAATAATAATAATAACAGAGTCACTCAGTGAGAGGAGGCGATGGCGGGGGAGGGGGGAGCCCTTTAGGCCGATGTGATTCTTCCTCCTCCTCCTCCTCCACAAGGAAGGAAGGAGGCCGTCTTCCTTCTGCAGAGTGTGTTGGGTGTGGGGAAGGTATTGACCCTACGGGATTGGGATTTGCATGGTTGGGATTGGGATTGATTTGGTTGGGACTGGAATGATTTACATTTGGATTGGGATTGGTCTGATTGGGATTGGCATTACAGGCTTTTGGATTGGTATGAATGGGATTGACATGTTTGGAATTGGGATTAGTATGATGGGAATTTGGATTGGCGTGATGGGGATTGTGATTGATACTGGCATAGTAGGGATTGGGATTGGCATGGTGGGGATTGAGATTGATTTGGGTGGGATCGACATGATTTGGATTTGTACTGGCATGTTCGGGGTTGGTGTGATTGGGATTGGCATTACGGGGATTTGGAATGGTTTGACTGGAATTTGGATTGGCATGA
Organism: Macrobrachium rosenbergii; assembly: GCA_039081455.1. Lineage (NCBI taxonomy): Eukaryota > Metazoa > Arthropoda > Malacostraca > Decapoda > Palaemonidae > Macrobrachium > Macrobrachium rosenbergii. The sequence continues at coordinate 82,699 of JANJGK010003344.1, forward strand.
TGGGGATCGGTCTGTTTGGTATTTGTATTGGCATTACAGGGATTGGGATTGGTATGTTTGGGATTAGCATTTATTTGGTTGGGATTTGCATCATTAGGATTTGGACTGGCATGATGGGGATTGGTCTGATTGGCATTGGCATGATTGGGATTTGGATTGGCACGATGGGGATTGGTCTGAGTGGGACTGACATGACTGGGATTTTGATTGACCTAATGGGGATTGGTCTGATTGGGATTGGCATTACCGGGACTGGTATTGGCATTACGGGGGATTGGGATTGGTATGACTGGGGATTGGAATTGGCATGGTTGGTATTTGGACTGGCATGATGGGGATTGCTCTGATTGGGATGGGCATGATTAGGACTGGTATTGTCATTATGGGAATTTGGATTGGTATGATTGGGATTGGGATTGACATGGTTGGGGATAGTATTTACATGATTGGGATTGGCATGACTGGTATTTGGATTGGCATGATGTGGATTGGTCTGATTGGTATTGGCATTACGGGGATCGGGATTGGTGCTATTGGGATTGGCATGACTGGGACCGGCATGATTTGGATTAGTATGATTGGGATTAGTATTGTTGGGATTGGCATGATTGGGATTTGCATGGTTGTGACTGGTATGATTGGGGTTGGCATGGTTGTGATTGGGATTGAGATTGACATCACTGGGACTGTGACTGGCATGATTGGGATTGACATACTTGGAATTGGGATTGGTATGACTGGTATTTGGATGATTGAGATTAGATGAGCAATGCAGACAAATATGAGGAGGAGGAGAAGGAACGTCAGCAAGCTTCGGGAAATAAATAGTCAGGAAAAACGTCAGCAATCGTCGCTGACACTCGCAACTCTGGCGTCAGCAAAAAGCGTCAGGAAAAATTTAACAAAAAGCGTCGGAGAAACATCAGAAGAAAACGTCAGCAAGCATAACGGAAACATCAGGAGAACGTCAGCAAGCGTCAGCAAGAGCCGAGAAACGTCAGCAAGTACAGCTAAAAACACCAGGAATACGTCAGCAATTGTCAGGAAAAAAGTCAGCATGAGCCGAGAAACAACAGCAAGCGTCAGCAAGAAACCTCAGCGAGCGCCGGAGAAGCGTCAGTAAATGCCGCAGAAACAACAGGAGAACGTCAGCACGCATCAGGAAAAAAGCGTCAGCAAAGTCCGAGAAACGTCAGCAGTCGTCGGAAAACGCCAGAACATCAACAAGTGTCAGCAAGAGTCGAGAAAAGCCAGCAATTGTCAGCAAAAAAGGCCTCTCCAGCGTCGGAGAAACGTCAGCAAGTACAGAGAAGCATCAGGAGAACGTCAGCAAGTGTCAGCGAGAGCAGAGAAACGTCAGCAAGTGCCGGTAAAAATGTCATTAATCGCCGGAGAAACGTCAGGAAGCAGAGCGGGAACACCATGAAAACGTCAGCGAGCGTCAGCAAAAAGTCAGAAAATCGAGAAAAGTCAGCAAGAGTCAGCAAAAAAAGGCCCCAGCGAACGTCGCAGAGACGCCAGGAAACGCCGCAGAAACATCAGAAGAACGTCAGCAAAGTGTCAGTAAGAACCGAGCAACGCCAGCAAGTTTCAGCAAGAGTTGAGGAATGTCAGAAAATGTCAGCAAAAGCCTCAGTAAGCACTGGAGAAACGTCAGCAAGTACGGTTGAAGCAACAGGCGACAGCAAATGTCAGCAAAGAACGTCAGCAAGAGTCGGGGACGTCAGCATATGTCAGCAAGGGTTGAGGAACGTCAGCAAGTGTCAGCAATTGCCGAAGACGTCAGAAATCACAGTAGGGTCACCAGGATTATGTAAACAAGCGTCAGAAAAAACGTTAGCAAGTGTCAGCAAAAAAGCCTCAGTACGCGCAAGAGAAACGTCAGCAAGCACATTGTCAGCAAAAACTCCAGCAGGAGTCGATGAACGTCGGCAAGTGTCAGCAAGAGTCGAGGAACGTCAGCAAGTGTCAGCAGGAGTCGAGGAACGTCAGCAAGAGTTGAGGAACATCAGCAAATGTTTGCAAGAGTCAGAGAACGTCAGCAAGTGTCAGCAAGCACGGTTGAAACACCAGACGACAGCAAATTTCAGCAAAAACGTCAGCCTCAGCCACGGCCCATGAAACTCGGCCACAATCCAGTGGTGGCACGATCATGACTAACTTTAACCTTGAATAAAATCAGACCACTGAGGAGGAGGAGGAGGAGGAGGAGGAGGAGGAGGAGGAGGAGGAGGAGGCCAGAGGGCTGCAATTGCGTCGGTCTGATTGATGACTGGAGGGCGGAGGATCAACATGGCAGTCTGCAGCCCTCGAGGAGCCTCCTCAGATTTCAAGACCTGAGGACAGACAGAACTAGTGCGGACAGAAAAAATGAGGACAAAAAGTGGACAGAAAATTGCAGACAGAAAAAGTGAGCACAGAAACAGTGCACAGAAAAAAGAACGGATAGAAAAAGTGTGGCCAGAAAAAGTGCAGACAAAAAAGTGCTGACAGAAAACGTGAAGACAGAAAAAAGTGCAGACAGAAAAATGCGGACAGAAAAAGTGCGGAGAAAAAAGTGCGTACAGAAAAAAGTGCGGTCAGAAAAAAGTACGTACAGAAAAAGTGCGGACAGAAAAGAGTGTGGACAGAAAAAAGTGCACACTGAAAAAAGTGCAGACAGAAAATGTGGACAGAAAAAGTGCGGACAGAAAAATGCAGACAGAACAAGTGCGGACAGAAAAGTGCAGATCGAAAAAGTCCGGAGAGAAAAAGTAGCCTCCAAAGCGTGACATTATTCGAGGTTCCATCTATACATATTAACCCCCGCCCCCCCCAAAAAAAAATATTCATTGTCTCCGTATTGTTTCTTTAATAATGCTGGGATGAGAGAGAGATCACCGCTGTCTATATTACGCCTGACCGGTCTGGTGCTCTGTATGAGAGAGAGAGAGAGAGAGAGAGAGAGAGAGAGAGAGAGAGAGAGAGAGAGAGAGAGAGAGAGAGAGAGGGTGCATTTGTGATACTGTAGTTGACAGGAGCCAGCTTTCTGAAGCACCATGTTTTGAGGCCTATGTGCAAACAGTACTTCAGCCTTACGGATCTTGTATATATGGATATAAAAGAGAAAGAGCGCCGATTTAAAAAGACTCAAGTGACAATTTCCTCTCTGATACTGAAGACGAATTTTGGGATACGTCCCACATATTCACGTGACACCGTAGGATACGGAACGTAAACTTAGGCCTATAACCTTACGTCACTGATGTACTGGAGATTGGGTGTTTAAAAGTAAAAATTCCAAAGCCTCTCCTGTGTCACAATACTCCAGTTCCATTGAGAGAGAGAGAGAGAGAGAGAGAGAGAGAGAGAGAGAGAGAGAGAGAGAGAGAGTCGCGATCTCACTGTCGGAATAAAGCTGGTACAATAACTAACTACAGCAGAACACTGCACTGAGCACCTTTCAAACCGTGTTAAGCTCCTCCCCTGGGCCCATACGAGATCCAACGTACCCTTTTCCTCATGTCAGCCTAATTTACGAAACCCCAGCCATTTCACCAGTCAAAAGTTGGCACCAAAGTGAATTATAATAATAATTATAATTATCATCATCATTATGGTAGGCTAAAGAGATCATTGTAGATCATTCCCAGACTGAGGCTTAGGCCTAAGGGTGGTCAAAATATGTGTTTATGATCTCAGGAGAAGAGAAACAACGCCATCAGGAGAGGGTGGGCAGGACAGCTCCCCCCAGGTGTCCCAGGACTGCCTATACCGGAAAATTCATGAAATGAATCCTGTCTCACGGAATCTACTCATCTGTTGCCAACAACGACGCCAATCTATTTCTTTTTTTTGTATTAGTACCCTGGAATTCCAGTCATTTTGAATATACTCTTGAAAACCAGCAGACACATGAACCAATTAACCAAAAAAAAAAATCTCCCTGAGAGAGGTAATGTTGTCGACATCCAAGTCTCAAGAGACCAGTTACGATAACGTGTGTCTTGTGCACTTGCAAAATGCACCGCCAGAAGCGACGTGCATTCGACAGACGGGGAACCACACTGCATAAAAGTTTCATTGTAATTCTTACAGAGAAACCTGGGAATGAGAGAGACCCCGATTTCCTACCAATCTATCTATCCAAAGGGGTCTCACAATGTAAAGAAAGTCCCCTACAATTCTTGCGAAATTCCTACCTCTGTTTCCCAAAGCAGGTGAATAAGAGACTTCTCAATGTGTAAAAATAAATAGTGTCAAAAATATCAGCCACAGGAACACTTACTTTGGGAACATTTTTGAATGAGTGCCGTGGGAACCTTTTCCAGGAAGCCCTCATCAAACATATTATGGCATAGTGACGCAACTTCCGCTGATGAATTCTGTAACATGAAAGTTTATATAATTGAAGGTGAAGAATGAGAGAAACACACTAACAAACACGCAAATAAAAGCAAATCATAATACGCGCAACGACATTGTTCCTTCCCTTCCAGCCCCTCATTTTATTTCACCAGACAGACTGCCACCGTGAAAGTGTCCCAAATACCGTTCCTCATCAGTCAATGAAACCAAGATTAGCAGAAATCAGCATTCTACAATTGACTGATGGCTACTAAAAATGGCGTCACACAGCATTCTATAAGGAACTGCAGGAACAGAAATGCATTAACTAACTATAGGCTGCATTTGCGAATTATTTGAGAGAGCATATTTGACTTGTATTAACGTTCTGAGAACTTGTTTAGAGGCGTCATGAGGCTGGAGGAATGACCTCGGGCATTCGAATGATGCTGGAACACTGGAGTGCGGTTTCGAGAGCAATGATCCTTTTATTCCTCGGAACCGAGAGAGAGCTGTCACATTGATAGCCTCATATGTCTACTAATGGGAACGTACTTCAAAGTTTGGAGTCTTTTGTGTCAGCGGAACACACGTTTTTCATGATTCGACTACCATAATCGAGCCTAAAAATGTCTGGAATGTCTGGCCAAGTGTGCGTCAACGATTCCTGAAACTAGATCATCTCACGCCCTTCAAACTAAGGCAGAAAGTCCGCTGAATGCCAGATTTCAAGAGGCCCTATACGCAGTCTGCCTAGGTTAAAAACCGCTCCTATTAAACTGTGGCTCATGCATCCGTTCTAGGCATCCTATTTCGCCCCCTCCGCAACACCCCACCCCCCAGAAAAAAATAAATAAAAAAAACATTTTAGCTCACCAGCTACATACAACAAATTCTTTTCCTTATAAGAACAGCAACTCCAGTCACAGAACGTCAAACCTTCTTTTACAGAGTGTGTGCATTGTAGTGTCGCAGTCCGCTCACCTTGCCTGCCTTGCAGGTACCCATCAAGATTCATAAAAAGACGCCTTGTGTCAAAATACATTCATCCAGGGGCAAAGGCCCCACCCCTGAAGGAACACGCTAAACCACCAGACTTACCTATATATCAATGAACTGCAAGGAAGCTATAAATATTAATTTGCATATAATTCATCAACATAAGCAAAGGCCATTCCTTTTTACTATCCACAGCAAATTTCCACAACATTTTTCTTGATGGATGCTTCACTGCAATAACAATCACAAAATATACCTCCATGTTCATTACCAAAAACTATATATAAACGCCTCAATGGCACCACCATTCTGAACAGTGTGGTCATTTTTGACTTCCGCCAAATATAGAGAATTCTTCCTAAATAATATCACAGCCACCACAGGAACTTCAGATCACAGCAAAGATACGATTCAGTCGATTAAATCACACAGCATCCTAGATGGATCAATACTCATTCAGTTTAACCCCGATTGCCAAAGCCTCAATGCTAAGGTTTGACGACCAATTTCAGCAAGTATCTTTCATTAACTGGACAGCCTCACTTGTACCTAGGTTTAAACTTCCATTTTTATTTAAAAGTCTAGGAATACTCCGCGCAAGCAACTGTTATTAATACGACGAAATCCTTACTAAATATTAAAAGTGCCAAGTCACAGACCAGTTTGCAGCTTTGGAGTCAAATCACAAAACTAAGACACTTTACTTTGCAAAGTAACAAATTCCGAACACATACCAAACTTGTACGTAACCGCACATTAACAGAAGTACTTATATTCCCCCACGTTCTAAGGAAGCACCAACCCTGCAAGCCTAAGTGTTCTGCAAATTTAATGTAGTGATGCTTAAGACACCTAATTTACATATGGATACAGTCAACGCAAGTGGTAGACATTCCCTTTCAAACTATCATCAATTACAGCCTACAGAGTTTTTCCTGGGTAAGCTCCTTCGGACAATAATATTCCCTCCACCTACAGTACTTCCTTACCTAATCTATGACGAAGATAATGCATAAATGAAAGTGACATTCACCTTTATTTGCCACGAGTGCCCTTAGTCTTCATCACACCACGGTGCCGTTGATATCCACTTGTTTACGTGACTTGAAATCTCACTGTTGAACCACTTGGCGCCAACTCTGCAACCCAGAGACATTTGCGATGTGAACAACACCAGACAAGTCAGATTTCCGACAAACTCGAGGAATTTTAGGCATTAATACTTACTTAGACGTCCACCTCGTCTCGAGGAACAAGACAGGTGACTGATTAACTCATCACCTGCCCGACTGGGCCTGGACCAGGCACTTCTGGCTACCGGCCCAGTCACTGTGTAACTACGACGGTGAACGTTGTTGGCTGTTGGAGTTGCGTTCATTAATGTCAGGTTTTTCTTTTTTTTATATATAATAGACGGACAAATGAAAGGAAACTGAAATACACAAGAGACTGTAAATGATCCCAGAACAATGTTTAAGCTTTTGACAACCCGCCAAGTCCTTTGGGTTTTTCCAAGCTTTTAGCTGCGAGAGAGAGAGAGAGAGAGAGAGAGAGAGAGAGAGAGAGAGAGAGAGAGAGAGAGAGAGAGAGAGAGACTAAAGAACACTAAATGAATCCTAACAATCTCGGTTAGAAGAGGTGAGGGGGGGGGGCGGGTGGCAGAAGCTTCGAGCTGTCAAACTGGCAACCGTCTGGTGAAGGACTGCTGGCAAAGCTTTCTCTTCATCTCGGGTAACAAAAAATACAGAGCTGTACGAAGGTTATTATTACAAAAACCTCAAACCAACCAGTTAAAAAGCGTCCCGAACCTGAGTCAGGAGCCAGACCTTCAAATGATTCCAGAACCAAAGGCGGGTCTCACTAAGAGCCACAGCTCACCTTTCAGTGGGCCTGAGCAGTTCACCTGTGATCAGGGTTGTTCGCCTAATTCCAGCAGACTGCCAGATGAATTAAGTGACGAACTGGTGACGTTGATTCAGCAAGTTGATGAACGGCAAATAAATCTGAATTTTTCGTGGATTTCTGAAAACACTTGAAAGAAGTGGAAGGCGACGTTTCAGGGCCTGTCACCTTAGGCCTTCCCATCAGGTCCCCTTCAACTGAACTTTGTTTTTTACTCTAAGATGGTCATTGCTTTAAACTGCATCTGTGCTATCTTTCAATTCTGGGATTCAGAGCACAATGAACAGGGATAGTTGGCTCTGCCACATTACATGATAATCGGAAACGACAATCTGGAAAAATATATATATAAAAAGGCTCCGTAATCACTCGTATTGTTGTCTATATCGGAGAATTTTTTCGCCTTTATTTCCGCTGCTATAAGGTCCACATTTGCGGTTTTCAGTTTGAATTCGTTGGCCGTTGTCTCTCCGTCATGGAGACACCCTCACCCTTCTCTCTCTCTCTCTCTTCAGAAGCAGGATTTCCCCACTCGAATTTTGGCAAATTTTTAAAATCATGCCAATTTTCATTTCAGGCTTCTCTCTCTCTCTCTCTCTTTGTGTGAGTGTGTGTGCAACAGTAACTTCAAGACCTAACTCCTGACTAGGAGCCTGTCCCTCGCCGTGCCTTATCGACACCGAGTTACTTTTGTCAGTCAGTTGAATGAGTTGTGTTAGGCTTCACTCCTCCCCATTCGTCTTAAGACTCACCCTCTGAATAAGGCTTAGTATCACTTCCACTGCAGCTTCATGCTTCATGTGGGGTT
>JANJGK010003346.1:0-35000 GCA_039081455.1 Macrobrachium rosenbergii
ATACGTACCGGGGTCTAAGCGATGTCAGGCAGGGCAGCCGATCGAGACCACAGGTCTACCCCAAAGCCAAATCAAAAAGTCCTTCAAAAGAAGGCATCGTGCTTACCCCATACAAAAATGGGAATAAAAGCACGTTAAAAGAAGAAGAAGAAGATATATATATATATATATATATATATATATATATATATATATATATATATATATATATATATATATATATATATATATATATATATATATATATATATATATATATATATATATATACTACATCATTCAGATACATGGAGACAGAGTCCAACACTACGAAGCATCTATACTAAAATGATTTTCATCGACTTTCTTTGTAATAATATCTGAAAACAGGTGAACAATCATAATAAGGCCTCTGTTAAATTTCAGTGGGACCGGCAATTACCGGTAATTGTTCTTCCATTAAACAACTGACGATAAATTTCAATACAGCATCGATTAACAGTGAATTTCGCCTGTGATTTTCGTGTATTTTCCTGGCCATGAGAGCTGCAATATTTGTGTTCCTCTTTTTCTGGATGTAATATCTTATCTTGATACATTTTTTTATAATATTGTCTTTAATGTTTTTTTTTTATAATTTACTCTTATTTTTTCTCCAGTGGCCTATTTATGAAATAGTCTTTGTATAACTATAATGTTTCTGAAGAATGAAATTTTAACAGAATCGTGTCCTGTTCATCTATAGCAGTGGTTCTTAAACTTTTTTGCCTTTCCCCCCCGCCTCTGCATTATGTAGAGATCCCACGCCCCCTACCCCTGAAATTTTTGCCAACTATAAACTATAAACAATATGTTTTCTATTTGCATACTAATATATTTCATTGCTTATATGAGCATATGGATGAAGGATAGATTTTTGTTTCATTGCTGTTAATTTTGTTATAAGTATGCACTGTACTATATTTCAATGGAATAAACAATTCATAGAAAACGGTAAAATCTTATCTCAAACAAGATTTGAATTGAAAATTGACTTATATTTTGAATTTTTGTCATTTTTTGAGAAAATAATTAAAAAACATATGGAAGCAGTGATAATGTTTTGTCAATCTTGCAATTAACATCACAAATTAAAAAGATAATAGGCACCATCTGGCAACCTGCTTGCGCCCCCCTTGGAAGCTTCTGGCGCCCCCTAGTTTAAGAATCACAGATCTATAGCGATGAATGTCTTTTGATGTCCTTTTTATCTATTCTACAACGATAAATGTCTACTGATGTCCTATTTCTCTACAGTGATAAATGTCTTTTGATGTCCTATCTATCTACAGCGATGTCTTTTGATACCTACAGCGATTAATGTCATTTCATGCCCTATTTATCCAAAGCAATAAATTACTTTGGTTGCCCTATTTATCTACAGCGATATATGTCCTTTGATGTCCTATTTATCTGCAGCAACATTTGGCTTTTTATGTCCATTTTTATCCTCAGCGATATATGCAGACAAACATATATATATATATATATATATATATATATATATATATATATATATATATATATATATATATATATATATATATATATATATATATATATATAATTTTCGTTTTTCACCAATCTAAATTTCAAGCAAGGCTCTTTTGATTTCTCTTTCATCATCTAAATTAGAAACCTTCCAAAGTATACTATGCTGAACGTTCGATCCCTTCCCTTCATCTCATATTTAAAAAAAATTTAGCAATGAATATAGTATTTGACTACTCCGAGGTCATTGCACACGATCTCAGTAGTTTCGAATGTTCAGGAATCCTCGTTGAAAAGGAAAGGATGAAATCTATTACACTGTTTTCGTTGACTGGTTATCCTCTGATTTACTGTCTTTTTCGCTCTGGTGTTTTCTGAAAAAACTCAAAAACATTGTAGGATAATATTATAAAAAAAAAACTATCATTTACTTACGAAAAGAGAAAATTAGTTTTTGAGAACAGGAACAATAGGGGCACAAGAAAGTAAATGCAAATAAATAATGAATTAGATAATACCTGCAGGTTGATTTTTTCCAATAGAAGGCTGTTCACTTTCAAGAAAATGTTAAAACACTATAAAAACTTTAAATAACATGGACTACCAGCTCGTGCTTTAAAACAAATTATAATAGACTTAGCCAGTTTCTCTCTCTCTCTCTCTCTCTCTCTCTCTCTCTCTCTCTCTCTCTACTAAATTATTCTTTAAAATATATAACGACTTGACGTGGACTATCAACTCATTCTTTAAAACAAATTATAAAAAAAATTCTCTCTCTCTCTCTCTCTCTCTCTCTCTCTCTCTCTCTCTCTCTCTCTCTCTCTCTCTCTCTCTCTCTCTCTCTCTCTCTCTCCGGGATAACGTCCCCAACCGACCAAGGCTCTGGTATCCTCCCGTATCAATAAACTGACTATCAACTCCGCAGTGGCATAATTCAGGGCTTCCAAGAGTGCAAGGCTGCTTTAACCTGTGTCTAAACCAAAATCACCTTAAATCCATGTTGATCACCCTGAACCTTCTAAAGAAACATATATATATATATATATATATATATATATATATATATATATATATATATATATATATATATATATATATATATATATACGAGATAGCTTATACCAGCGGAGCCAGAAGGTGACGGATGTGGCGGCGTCTGCCGTCTAGCCCAAGGCCCAAAGACATTGATCTAGCCATCGTTAGCCTAGACTGTGGAGGTAACGTGATGATGTAAAGATAAAAATCGAAGGAAAACGGTAATAATAATAATAATAATAATAATAATAATAATAATAATAATAATAATAATAATAATAATAATAATAATGATAGTAATAATAATAATAATAATAATAATAATAATAATAATAATAATAATAATAATAATAATAATAAATACTCATAGAAGCGTGACTCGAAATAGAGAAACAAATCCCGTTATGTATGGGTACATATATTTAAAAATAATAAATATCTGCAGAGATTTATTTTTTAACATATGTACCCATATATAACTGTGGATTTGTTTCTCCAATAATAATAATAACAATAATAATACTGGGAGGTGAAAGCAGTAAGAAGGGAAGGAACTCTGTTAGGTGACCCCGGATTACGGTACCTTAGATTTCCCAGTTTCCCTTTACCCTGAGTTTTACCCCAAGTACGTTCTGAATACCCTAACTTAGGGTATTTTATCCTCAAGTGGAAGCACTGGTGCCATAATTGCAGCTGTTGTTATGCTTCTCATTGACTGCACATCTATCTCCCACTGAGACAGTCTTTACTTCCAATAGCCTTGCGCGTGCGCTCTTCCAGACCCGCCTGACGTTTGTATCGTGCAATCATTGGTTCATGGTACTCTGATATAAAAGCCGGCGAAGCGCTAGTTCTCCCAGTTTCTTCATTGATCTGAAATGAATCTTATTGTTAACTCTTTGTTTAACAGCTCATTTCTCTTATGTAGTTGTCGTCCTTCTGATTTTCGCTATGTTGAAAGCTGACTTTTGTACAAAAAAAAAAATAAATAAATAAATTAAATAAATAGAAAAATAAAAAAATCTCTTTTCGATATCTGTAACTCATCCATTTCAGGGACCGCGAGTCATCGATGTTCTCAAATATCTTGCGAACTAATGATTTGATCGAAATGGTACATTAACACAGTGTACAAGACACCTCCCGCTAATTTTTGGTAATATAGTGCATTATCAAATGGTGTTAAGGCGTTTACTCTTGACTTTTAAAGGCAAAGTGGCATGCGTCGGCAGGACTAATCTACGCAATCGAAGGTCCGCTATCCCCCATAGACAGGAAAGAGGGGGCGGAGATGGGGAGGCCAGGAAAGTGGGTTGAGGGAGGGATGAGGAGGGGAAGAGGGAGGGAGGGACGGGATGGGGATAAAGGACGTTCGAATGTAAGGCGAGAGTAAACGCCTTAACTAAAACCGTTTGACAATGCACCATATTACCAAAAATTAGCGGGAGGTTTCTCGTACACTGTGTCAAAGTACCATTTCGATCAAATAATTATTTTGAAAGATATTTGAGAAAAACGACGACTCGCAGTCCCTGAAATGGATACTTCTACGGGAGAATACATAGTACCTGAGAACAGGTTTCCCGAGGTGAGCATGAAGAGGGCTCTCACCTCAAAGGCGAAGAAGTAACAACAAACGAATTATTGTTGACATAAAAGATATTTCAGAGAATTGTTAATATTCCATTTCCTCTGATTTTTAGCATTTAAAAGAAAACATGACTTTTTCAGTTTTCAGTTAAAATAAATTTATTTGAAAAATAATGTGGATACAGTCCGTGCACGAGAAATAAAGTGACAATCATTTATATTTTTGTATAAGAATTTAATGACTCTTCATAAAAGAACTTACAAAGACAGCAAACTTCCCTTGAAATAGAGTGGTAAGAAATTTAATTTTTTTTTCTCCTATAAATACTTTTATCAAAGTTGAGAATATACTTCATCCAAATAAATGAATGACTCAAATACATATACTTGGAAAGATACTGGCAAAATTAAGCGGATAGGAACTCATCCACGAGCGTTTTATTCCTGCCCATTGAAATCCAGTTTTCTGGAAGAATTTTTAATCAAGAGAATCGTACTGACAGTAGGATGAATTATTGATTGTGCCATGTCAAAGACATGAGCGCAGCAATTACGCTGGTTTCTATCCAGCAGAGAGAATGGGAAAGACAGGAGGAAAGGTTGCAAAAAGAATAAATACGTAAAGTAGAAATAGGAGTAAAGGAGAAGGTTATACCCAACCGAAAATGATCAGTCGAAACTTATACATAAAACTCTGATATGAATAAAGTCCACGAACTGCAAGGCTGAGGTAAAGAACGAGGACTTCTATTTATCATAAAATATTGTTAGATGCAAACGCAAGTAGTAATCCTTCCCTTTTGTAAATCATGCACAATAGTGGTGATGGTAAGTGCTTAATAAAGTCACAGTAAACGCATGTAATCTTTATCAAATAATATTTAATATTAAATGGGGCTTATGCATTTAGTTTTATGGGCACTAGCAACACTTATACATTAAAACGAACTTTGTAAGAAGCGCAAGACGACCTCTCTACTTTTTTTATTTACTTTTAATTATCTAACATTCTGAAAATTGACGTACAAATATTGTGCGTTTTCAACTACCTGTAATAAGAAGGGCATTAATTGTAACAATTGGGAAAATTTTACATTTATGTCCGGTCAGTTGCCTACAAATCTCATTCAGTGAAGAGGAAAGCCACCTTACCTAACCTGTGAATACAATTCTCCTAAGTTTGGAAGACGCTGCTAATCTGTTGACGGACGTTAAAGATGGGAAAGAGAAAGAATAAAAACACATTTTAATTTTATATGGTGGCTGTGAAACCGGAAATCGAAAAGCTATTAGGGAAGAAAGTTTACAAGAAAGAATGACCGTCGTTAGTTCATGCTGATTGGAAGAATTTGTCTGAACCCCAGAAGCAACCCTATAAAATGCTGAGCAGAGAAGCAAAAGGGAGTGCTGAGAAAAAGGAATGCTGTGGCATTCCCTTAAGTGTCTCGCAGAAGAAGGAAGAGGGGGAAAAAAAGGAGGAGGACATGTTTAAGGACATTGGAAATACCAAACAGTTTCAGAGATGGTGGAGCACTTCATCATCACAGGATCTTTGTTATTAGTACCAGCGAATATTGCAGGACAGAGGTTGGGCCTATCCGAGCCGAATTATCAGTTTTATGCATTACTTTTAACAAAGGAATTGAGAGAGAGAACCATGTGATTTTTGAGGCAAACATACCAGCATGTTATGCCTATACAGCCAAAGAGGTATCAGAAAGTACACATTGTTTGCTGGGTGGCAATATGGAAGTAACTGATCTGAAGGAGGTGTTGCATGGAGTGATGCAGTTTTAATTAGAGGACGTTGATGAACTACCATCTGTATATACACTGGAAGAGCTTAGGAAGATGACAGAAGAAGTTCTAATTTCTATTTGTGGAGGTTCATTGGACTTCAGAGTATACTCCTTAGACTACGACTATCAAAGTATGAATTCTGCTTCCCAGGAACATAAAATTCCAATGTCGATTGCAACTGACCAGCTCACAAATTGTGCCCTTGATTATCAGCTTAGCATGCCATGCAATTGGCATTTTTTACATCAGAAGGATGCAGGAAGGTACTGCACCCTTTCTTGTGCACGTAGATGGGTTTTCAATAAGTGTGATCATATAAATATAACTAATACAATTGGCCTTGAGCCGATAGAGAGAAAGCATCTGCTAAGAAAATATTTTCCAGAGGGAACATTATTAGATGGTCCTAGACCATTAAAGGGAGGGTGGAAAGTGTCACACCTTAAGGCAGTTTACACACATGAAATTTGCACAGGGTATTGGAAGTTAAATGTGAAAGGTTTAGATTCTGACGAAATTGTGGAAAATTTTGTGCATGTATGGCAGTGTATAAAGCAGAAAAAAGGTACTTTTGATAACATACTTGTATGGTGGGACTGGGCAAAATTACAGTGTACAAATTTCTTTGTCAAATTGTGTAAAATTGTGAATTTACCACAAACAAGATTACGTCTTTTTTGTCATATAAACTACAAAATTATTGTAAATTGTTAAACTTCTCAAGAATAGGATATGTGATATCCAGAATGAAATTTTAGAAGGTGTAAAGATAAGAGCCAAACTAAATGACCTTACAGTGGGTGGAAAAATATCTGCACATCCACTTGGTGCCGAAAAAAAGAAAAATCATGCTAGCATTACTAGCATAAAAAAAAAACCACATGGTTCCATTATAGAAAGCACAGGGGGAATTTCTGTTTTTATTAAGGAGCATTTTGAAGATAGTTTAGTATGGTCGCAGGTCAGGAAAAAAAGTCAAGACTATTTTCTTAGCTTCTGTCATTCTGTTTTGGGCCAACAAGATGTAAATTTGTTAAGTAGAGATTTAGAGGAAGTTGAGGTTTTCGATGCTATCAAGAGTGTGTGTAAAGGTAAATCACCCGGATATGATGGGCTTCCTGTAGAATTCTACAAAAAGTTTTGGTGTGTAATAAAGTCTGATATTATGGAGGTGTTCAAATTCATTGTCACTATGAAATATATGTCAAATAGTCAATACTTGGGTATAATAAAATTATTAGCTAAATCAGGAGATTTATCGTTGGTGGAAAACTGGAGACCTATATCCCTACTGAATGTTGGCTATAAAATCTTTGCTAAAGTTTTAGCAAACAGATTGAGATGTGTTACTGGGAAGATTGTCTCCCCAGAGCAATATTGTGCAGTGAAAGGAAGGTCAATTGCGAACTGTAATAATACGATGTGAGATGTCATTTTTCATGCAAAACAAAACAGTCAAGACTTGGCAATCTTAAGCTTAGACTGGTCTACGGCCTTTGATAGGGTTAATATGGATTTTGTTTTAAAGTAATGGCGAAATATGGTTTACCAGATGAATCTGTGGCTCTAGTCAGGATTTTGTATAAGGACTGTGAAAGTTGTATTTTTGTAAATGGGTTTATTAGTTCCTCTTTTTGTCCTAAAAGCTCTGTAAGACAAGGCTGCCGATGTCAATGCTGTCGTATTGTATATTTCAAGAGCCCTTATATAGGACAATAAAGAGTAATAACATGGTAATAGGACCAAGCCTTCCTAATAGTGTAATATGTCTGCAGGGTTATGCAGATGATTCGTCTATAATTTTGTTAACTGATGGTTCAGTTAGAGAGTGTTATAAGGAAATACACTTGTTTGAACTTGCGACAGGTACATAGCTAAACAAGGAAAAACTAGTATAATTGGTTCTGGCGAATGGGAAAATCGAAACATCTGCCCTTTTAGTTGGTAGAAAGCTGCTGCAAGTATAAAAATTCTTGGTATAGATTATTATAGTAATTTTGAGGTTACGTTTGAAGAGAATTGGTCTCGCTTTGCTAAATATATTAAAATATCAGTAGGTATGCTTAGTCAAAGACAATTATCTATATCCCAGAGGGCTATTATTATTAATTGTCTAATTTTGTCCAAAGTTTGGTATATTTCTCACACCTTGCCTCCCTCAAAAAAGTACATTGCTCCGATAAATATGCATATTTTCCGATATATCTGGAGGGGCACTTACCCTCCTGTAAGCGGAGATACTCTTTGTTTGTCTAAAGAAAAAGGTGGATTGGGAATCAAAAATGTTTATTTTAAATCATTAGCTATTTTTAGTTCGACAGCTCTGAACAATATCAGAAAGGATTTTGGTCTAAGTAACTCTATTGCAAGATGAGAATAAGCTTTTTGTTGGATTTGAAGGAAATAAATGATGTTTCATTTGTGCCAACATCATTTTATTCAGTAGCAATTGATGTAATCAGAAAAGTTTGGCGTTATGAAAAATTCCCTAACTTAAGTAGTAAAGACTTGCTATGATTTTGTAAGGCCAGAAAATGCACCAAAACCTGAAGAGAGTTATCCACTTTTGGACTGGAAAATGGTGTGGGAGAGCATAAACAAACCTTTCATTGGTATCATGGAAAGAGAGTTTGCTTTTAAATATGCTCATGGGACCTTGGCGACCTACAGTCAGTTGAAAATTTAAACATCAGGAACAGTGATAAATGTGATAATTGCGAAGATGTTGAATACATATTGCACACTTTTTGTTTTTGTAATCATATAAAAACAACACTGATGTATTTCAAAAGTCTGCTATTTCATACTTGTAACATAAACAGACAAATTTTTTAAATACAATAATGTTCAGTTTCAAGTATAGGACAAAAAAAAAAAAAAAGGATCACAATAGTGCCACGGTATTAATTGTAGGGTATTTGTATGCTGTTTGGGTTAGCAAAAAGAAACTTTATACAAAAGAGGAAACAGATGCCTTTGTTAAGGGCACATTTTGTTGACAGGTGGCTATTAAAAAATAATTACAAAAAGAGAATAAATAAAATGTTCACAAAAGAGTACATTAATTACTGTTTTTGAGTAACTAAATTTACACAAAAATTCATAGCAAGAACTCTATTAAATGCCATGGGTTTATCATGAAAATTAGGCAAGGTTACAAGTATTACTTGGAAGGTTTTAAGAATTGTTAGGAGGTTATAAATATTGTAGAAATTATAGTTGTGATAACTGCTATATATCATTAAGTTATGGAAAGTAACGCAACCAGAATTTAGGGATTATAATGTTACCAGTGTTGAGCATTTTTTTTTCATTTATCAAGCACTGATATATGAAAAAATATTGTTGTCCATGTAAGAAAAAAATTATCATTGTAAAATTATTTAAATATGAAATAACTATAAAACTGCATCAATGTATTCTTCTAATAAAAGATAAAAAAAAAGGCATTGAGTTATTCTTGAAATACAAACACATATAGCGGCCTTGAATAATTTAGGCCAGAAGGCACGATGTGCGGAGGCCGAGACAAAAGCTAAGGCTGCTTTGAGGCCTCTTACCTCTAATTTAGGACTAGCATTATGTGCTTGTAAGGATGAAGGTGTTAAGTATTCAGTAACAGACTGTTTACCTGGGTTTCGAAAAGTATGCATGCGACATTTTAGAGTTCACGATTAAAGTTAATATTTTACCATATATATATATATATATATATATATATATATATATATATATATATATATATATATATATATATATATATATATATATATATATATATAAGGAGATTGGCGTCTAAAGACACTGCGTTTCTTATATTATATATATATATATATATATATATATATATATATATATATATATATATATATATATATATATATATATACATAAATATATATATAATATATATATATATATACACACAAACACACACACACACACACACATATATATATATATATATATATATATATATATAATATATACATAAATATATATATATATATATATATATATATATATATATATATATATATATATATATATATATATATATATATATATATATATATATATATGAATGTCTTTTACTGTAATACAACAGACAAGAACGCCCATAAAACGCTGTATGAACGTTTCAACCATATATTTCGAGAACTTCATTCTGAGCCCCGATTTACCACTGAACAGGGGCACAGAAGGAAGTGCTCGGAATAAATGATTACAATGTTCATACAGTGTTTTATGGACCTTTTTATCTTCAAATATATATATATATATATATATATATATATATATATATATATATATATATATATATATATACATACATATATATATATATATATATATATATATATATATACATATATATATATATATATATATATATATATATATATATATATATATATATATATATATATATATATATATATATATATATATATATATATATATATATATATATATATATATAACAAACGCAGTGTCTATAGATGCCAATCTCCTCATATAACCAGTGCTGGACAAACAACGCTCTTCAAATCTTAAACTGTTGGTGTAAAAGAATGTTTTCGAGCTGTTACCAGGTTCCTTGCAGCTAAAGAGCGGAGAGTGATAGTTTAGCAACCTGACAAAGGAATTTTCCCTGTAAATCAAATGAGAACAGATTCAGAAAGTAATGAACGCTAAATTGCTGTTGAAGTCTCACCTGATCGTACGTTGGTAACAAGTACTGCCGAAGCTTTACTGAACGAACTCCTTTAATCCTTTACCCTAATAACCTGAGTTAAAAGTCACTCTGCAATTATAAGATTAGAGTGCGAAGCTTACCGTTCCCTGTAAAATTTATGTGTTCAAATTATCTCATAATTATTCAGTGACTTGGTATTCAAGGACAGAGTAAACCGCTTACAAAGTAACTGAAGAAACTTTACCATATCATCTTCTAAAAAATAACTAAATAAATAAATTAAAAAATCAATCTAGTCAGTAACAAACTTTCAGATTAGAAGGGCTACAAAATGGTTTAAAAGGAACGCAATAGTATGCCAAGTTTCCAAAAAAATTTTTATGCGAATTCTTTATAAATTTTTCCTTACTTTATATTTGCAGAGCAAGGTGACCAACAGGCATACAGAATGCTGGCAAATATAATTTAAACTAAATTTACTAAAGCCAGTTTAAACTATATTTGCCAGCACGCTGTTTGCCTGTTGGTCACCTTGTTTCACAAATATATAGTAAGGAAAAATTTATAAAGAATTTGCATAAAAAAATTTTCGGAAATTGACAGAATATTGCGTTCTTTTTAAAACGTTTTGTAGCCCTTGTAATCTGGAATTTTTTTTACTGACTAGATTCATTTTTAATTCATTTATATATTTACTTATTTTTTTAGAAGTGACGACATAATAAAACTGAAGTGTGAACTAAAGTTAAATCTTGTCATGGGATGTTTACCGTCTGATGAAAATTTCATCCAAGATGAACGATGCTGATCTTCAGCAGTGGGAAAACAGAAAATCTGACGGCCACTACGTTCGACTGAGTAAGCTTGATGAATTTGGCAGGTAACACTTTATAGGACCAATTGTATGGGCATTAGCGTTTCTTGTAAAAGTTCATTAGGTTATTAGTTTTCTGTAAAAGAAAACTATTGTGCCGACTTTGCCCGTCCGCACTTTTTCTGCCCGCCTTCAGATCTTAAAAACTACTAAGGCTAGAGGGCTGCAAATTGGTATGTTGATCATCCACCCTCCAATCATCAAACATACCAAATTGCAGCCCTCTAGCCTCAGTAGTTTTGATTTTATTAAAGGTTAAAGTTAGTCATAATCTTGCGTCTGGCAACGATACAGGACATGCCTCCACCGGGCAGTGGTTAAAGTTTCATGGGCCGAGGCTCATACAGCATTGTACCGAAACCACCGAAAAATAGATATATTATTGGTGGCTTTGATTATACGCTGTACGGAAAACTCGACTGAGACGAAGAAACTTCGGCGCATTTTTTACTTGGTTATTTCATTTTTGATTTTAGTGGAACATTGCTTCAGGCACTAGAGAAAATAATCAGTTGTTTTTTATCTGATAGACTTACGAGTAGATTAATCAATGCAAGAATTCTTTTTCTATCACATTTGAAGTGAACTGACTAAAAAACAGCCAGTGAAAAAATTTGTCTGAAAATACAGAGTCAAACTTGAGCAGTCAATTGTTGATATTACTGTAATTTGTCGAAAACTGGCGATCCAGCGACAGGCTGAAATAGTGATATGGAACGTATTAAACGAATGTCAGAGACCCTTTATTAAAAATTGATGGTGTCAGAAACGATTTCTTGTAATTTAACAGTTTGGCAATACAATAGGATTCACAGTAAACCCTCATATACATACGCAATATGTATATGATATACTATATATATATATATATATATATATATATATATATATATATATATATATATATATATATATATATATATATATATAAACGTATTAAACGAATGTCAGAGACCCTTTATGAAAAATTGATGGTGTCAGAAACGATTTCTTGTAATTTAACAGTTTGGCAATACAATAGGATTCACAGTAAACCCTCATATACATACGCATATGTACATGATATACTGTATGTACATGTATATATATATATATATATATATATATATATATATATATATATATATATATATATATATATATATATATATATATATATATATACACACACACACATATATATATATATATATATATATATATATATATATATATATATATATATATATATATATAAACGTATTAAACGAATGTCAGAGACCCTTTATTAAAAATTGATGGTGTCAGAAACGATTTCTTGTAATTTAACAGTTTGGCAATACAGTAGGATTCACAGTAACCCTCATATACATACGCATATGTATATGATATACTATATATATATATATATATATATATATATATATATATATATATATATATATATATATATATATATATATATATATATATATATATATATATATATATATATATATATATATATATATATATATATATATATATATATATATATATATATATTATTTCTATTATTATGTCTATTGGAATATTGCCTGTGTAAGATTGTGGAAGAATGTTATATTGGACCCAAGTGTTCTTTAAAAACCCAAGAACCTTCAGTATGAGCACCTAAGATCTCCCTTGCTCCAAGTGCAAGTAAACAATAAGATCGTAAGAGCTGAATCTGGAGCAGGACGCGAGATATAAAAGCAGAGCACACACACTCGTTTTATACATGCGTATATATATATATATATATATATATATATATATATATATATATATGTATATATATATATATATATATATATATATATATATATATATATATATATATATATATATATATATATATATATGTGTGTGTGTGTGTGTGTGTGTGTGTGTGTGTGTGTGTGTGTGTGTGTATCATCTTATTGTTTACTTGCACTTGGAGTAAGGGAGATCTTAGATGCTAATGCCGGAAGTTCATGGATTTTTTAAGAACATTTGGGTCTAATATATAACATTCTTCCGCCATCATACACAAGTACTATTCCAATAGACATAATAATAAAGGACATGATAACTATTTTATTTGTTCGGAGAACGAATTTTACAAACTATCTTTAGCACATATCGTGAATTTCCCTGCTTTCAGTTATATACTGTACTACCACTTTTAAGTATGTCCTTTAAAGTATCATCCAGTATCTTGTTGTCATAACAAGCTGCCGTTTATATCCTTTCAATATACATGGACCCCGATGAGAGGACACGTATACATGAAGCGACTTTTATTCTATGAATAACAATGTAAATGGATACAGGAAGGAGTCCTCATTATCTGGTTTGTGGAATACTAGACGCTTTCAATGCATTTCTCTGCGTCTATTCAACTCAGTCCATTTCTCTTTAGGTTTCCCTCTGTCTCTCCGCCAGTTCTTTTCTTTCTGAAGGACATTTGGAATAAAGTAAAAAGCTTTGGCGATTCTGGCTAACATTAACCGGAACAAGAAATACAAATCTGGGCAGTACAAAAATTGCTGAATGAGCCAATTTACTTTTCGCAGAAGCCTGATAAAACAGAATATCTACGAAATATATTTCAGAATTATTATGATTATGTTACTATTCTCTCTCTCTCTCTCTCTCTCTCTCTCTCTCTCTCTCTCTCTCTCTCTCTCTCTCTCTCTCTCTCTCTCTTTATTATTCTTTGAATTGCTCTTGTACGAGACCACGTATCCAGGTAACCGGAATGCAAAAATACAGAATCGGGTAACTTTCACAGAAAGTTCTTCAAAAAATCCTCAACAAAATTAATGATTCCTCCAACTTGAGATGCAGTAGTGATATAATCAATACAGGCCACCTCTTATTCGGCCTAGTGGAACGAAGTCGTCCCTCCCTTCGACGTATTGCCAGGAGCAGGTAAATCAGTCGTAACTGGATACAACCACAAGTTAATCGAAGTCTATTCATGTCCGACTCAGATATGCTGTGGTGGTTATTGATGATATTAACGGATACGCACGGAGAGAGAGACAGAGAGAGACCCTCGAAAATCTAGGAAACCAATACGACATTGAAGATTCGTGCAACGGCTTCCTTGTCAATGGGCACCTGCTTTCTCTCTCTCTCTCTCTCTCTCTCTCTCTCTCTCTCTCTCTCGCTATATATATATATATATATATATATATATATATATATATATGTATATATATATATATATATATATATATATATATATATATATATATATATATATATTTATATATATTTATATAGATATATAATATATATATATATATATATATATATATATATATATATATATATATATATATATATATATATATATATATATATATATAACTTCATGTTAGGCTTCATTGAGACAGGAAGGTTTAGATTCCGCATTCTTTAATTTATAAAGTGCAATTTACTTTGTAAATTAAACAATGTATATATATATATATATATATATATATATATATATATATATATATATATATATATATATATATAAATCACGAAAAAGGTAAAAACGTTATGATTATACGAACAAAGTTACAGCCACGAAGAAAAAGTGAAACAGTTGCTGTGACCATGTCTTGGTAATAAGACGAAGAATAACAAAGCAACCCAAGCAGAGTTTTATAGTTTTTACAGGGAACTTTATAATAAAGGTATCACAAACAATAAAGAGGAATTAGAATTTTTGGAACAGACAGGGAAAATAATAGGAGGAAATGAAAACAAATTGTTAACAAAAGTAGTCACAGAAAAGGAGGTTTGGGAGGTAATTAGAGGCATGAAAACTGGTAAATGCCCAGTTATTGATGGATTGCCTGCTGAATTCTATAGGGAAATGTGGGGTACTATCAAAGAGGAGTTTTTGCAAGTAATTAGGTATGTATTTAGAGAAACTTTTTGTGGAAACATAAATAATGGAGTAATTAAATTAGTTCCCAAGACTGTTAATTCTGATGATATTAAAAACAGGCGTCCAATCACTATGCTCAATGTGGACTACAAAATAATTGCAAAATAATAGCTAACAGTTTAAAAAAATCTATCTGCATTGGTTATATCACAGGAACAATTCAGTTCTGTGCCGGGGAAATCAATCAGCAATTGCAATATGCTTGTGAGAGACATAATCTATCTTGTAAATTCAGAAAAAATACCAGCAGCTCTGCTTTCTCTTGACTGGTCAGAAGCGTTTGATAGGGTTGATTTCAATTTTGTCTTTCAGATACTAGAAAGAATGGGGTTTACAGGCAGTTTTATAAGTTTGATAAAAATGCTCTATTTTAATGCTCAGAGCTGCCTTTGCATTGATAAAATGCTCTATTTTAATGTTCAGAGTTGCCTTCGCATTAATGGGAGCCTGACCGATCATTTCCCTGTTGAGAGGTCTGTTAGGCGAGGATGTCCATTATCCATGATTCTCTTTGTAAAAGCTCAGGAACCATTATACAGAATGTTAAAGAGTAAACTGCTCAAGAAAGCTTTAGAACTACCAAATGGACTGAGAATTAGTATTGTGGGATTTGCAGATGGCACGACCATTATAGTTAAGTCTGATGAATCAATTAAAG
Organism: Macrobrachium rosenbergii; assembly: GCA_039081455.1. Taxonomy (NCBI): domain Eukaryota; kingdom Metazoa; phylum Arthropoda; class Malacostraca; order Decapoda; family Palaemonidae; genus Macrobrachium; species Macrobrachium rosenbergii. The sequence goes on from JANJGK010003346.1 coordinate 16,094, forward strand.
ATTATTTTGGAATAATAAAAGACTATGAAGAGGCAAGAAGTGCAAGACTTAATTATCAAAAAACAACTATAACAGGAATATGCTTATGGAAAAACAAGGAAGTGTGGCCAGATTTGAGTATAAATGTAATTGTAGGGTCCTTTAAGACACTCGGTGTAGTTTATGATAATGACTAAGAAAAGACAAGAGAAGAAAATTGGAAAGTTATGGAAAGCAGTATTGTATGCAATATAGGCCAATTGTATTCTAGGAAACTGTCATTATTCCAAAAGCCAATTATAGTAAATTTAAAGGTTTCATCAAAAGCCTGATATATGTCCCATGTTTTTCCCTTACCATGAACGACCGGGAAATCAATAGGAAGATGTATATTTAAGTTCTTATGGAACGGAAACTGTCACCCATTAAACAGGCGGACTATGTATTTAAAAAGAGAGAAGGGAGGCATTGGAATCATCAGTGTAACAACGAGAGCCGATTCAATATTTTTCAACACATTTTATAAGTCCTTCATAAAAAGAGTAATTGGTTATGAACTTATTGTGTATTACTGTAAAATGAGAACTTCGTAACTTTTGGAAGCTGAACAAAATATGACAGAAATAGCTATTGTATCCTCCCCCTACTATGATGACATGACAACAACCATACGGAAGGCAACAAAGATGGAAAACTACCCAAATGTGAACTCAAAGAGTATTTATGGGTTTTTATCGAGAGATGAGAAGTTCAACCCAAAAATTGAAGAGAAATATCCTTTATTTGAAAGGAAAACTATTTGGGGAAATGTTAACAGTAGATTGATTAATAGGTATGATAGAGAAATTTTTTTTACAAATATATTCATGAAATTCTGGCTACAAAAGATAGTTTGTATATGATGAAAATATCAAATAGTAAACTGTGAAAACTGCAAAGAGTCAGAAAATGTGATGCATTTAATTTATTTCTGTAAGTGTAACAAGAAACTGCTTTAATTGGTTTTGTGATTTATTAAATGAATTGTGTCACATCAACACAAAGTTTACTGAAAAATTTTAAATTGGATTTTGAAGTACAATAAAAAACGGACAGGAACACTGCTGTAATTTTCATTTGCGACTATGTTGTTGGGATTTGGTTAGCCTACAAAGCAGGAATAAAAGATAATATTAGACGGTTTATAAAATCAAGGATAATAGAAAGTAGATATGCATTGATAAAATCTTATATCGGTAACTACAGAAAAAATATTAACGTTGAAATACATAGATTATTTGTAAAATGTACATGATAAAATATTTGTCAACCCGAATGGTACGATAAAATTATATTTCTTTTTGGTAAAGTTAAGCTAACTTTGAGTAAATTCTGATTGCAATACTATTAAAAATGTAGTATATATATTTTCTGTAATAAAAAAAATTGTTTAACTTTTTCTTCGTGGCTATAACTTTGGTCATATATATATATTATATATATATATATATATATATATATATATATATATATATATAATATATATATATATATATATATATATATATATATATATATATATATATATATATATATATATATATATATATATATATATATATATATATATATATATGACCAAAGTTACAGTCACGGAGAAGAAGTGAAACAATTTTTTTTATTACAGAAGATATATAATATACTACATTTTTAATAGTATTACAATCAGAATTTAATCAAAGTTAGCTTAACTTTACCAAAAAGAAATATAATTTTATCGTACCATTCGGGTTGACAAATATTTTTCATATATATATATATATATATATATATATATATATATATATATATATATATATATATATATATATATATATATATATATATGAATTTTTATCACATCACCGTGATTTAAATACAAACATAAGCTACAAATGTCGTTTAATATCCAGTTCGCGCTACTTCGGGAATTTCACCTTAGGGAAAATTAAGTGATAAATGGTTTGTTACTTTGGTACCAAACCATTTATCACTTATAATTCCCCTCCGGTGATATTCCCGAAGTGGTGCTAATTGGATATTAATAGACATTTGTGGTGTAATGTTTATATATATACATGTGTATATAATTATGGTTTTGTATGTACATATGATTTCAAAATGTTGGAGTCATATTTCTGACGTCAACAGTTCAAGTTCGATAACCATGAAAAAGGACAGTTGGGACTGGTAAATAGAACTGCAAGATTGCCCATCCATTTTTCTAAAGAGAGAAAAATAAGAGACAGGAAAATACTGCTAAGTGCGGAGGGGGATATCTAGGGGACTAACATTCGTTGCCGAGGAAAAAGTCCGTTCGGATGAAAAATGAATATAAAAGCCTTTACCGCACGCCTCTTTTTCCCACAAAGAAAATTACCAGAGTTTTTCATAAGACAAAAGGCTTTTCTCTCCACGGTGACAGTGGAGATTTGGGAAAGGGTAAGGTCTTTCAGAAACCCAATATGTAACCTTACATTGGCGTATAAATTTCTTACTAACATACACACAGACACACGTATATATATGCATATATATGTGTGTGTACACACACACACACACATATATATATATACATATAAATGCGTGTGTGTATGAGTGAGTCTGTTTACAACTTTAATAACATGAAAGACTCGAAGAGAGATATTAAACCAGTTAATGCCCACTGACCATGAAACGCGTTCTTTGGAACATGAGACTGATTGGATTCTAAATAAACGTACGGAACTTTTTATTGACAAAGAGACAGAAGGAAGCGGCAACTCAAAACAGGAGATGGCTTCTTATTTTCAGTTTTTTATTTTATTTTACGTTTTATCTTTTATTTGAATTTTCTTTTGAAATATTCAGCAGCAAACTGTCGCTCTATACCTTTGTTTTATCTTTCACATCTCTATTGAACGAAAGTGTTATCTATTTGATGGACTAAAATCGTGAACTTACTGGAAGGCAGACCAACAAACAGACAGACAGACAAAGACAGCGAGAGACAAAGAGGCAGAGAACTGAATGTTTGTTTCACGAGTGTATTAAATGGTGGATGAGATTGAATTAGTAATTGGTCTTTAAAACATATCAAGAAGTTCGAACCAAGAAAAAAAATGTTTTATTAGTTTTATGCTGTTGCTGATTTAGATGCCACTGACAATAATCTGTCACAAGATAAAAGGAAAAGAACTTGACACTTATTTCTGTAAAGAGTCAGGATCTAATTAATTTTAGCGGGAATGATTAAGACGAGAGATCTTAGAGTTCTGAGTTATAAACAAACGACAGTGGTATTCATATGTATTGCTGACCAATCAGCGGCCATGAAATTTACATAGTAACTAACAGACCAGTAGTGCACGTGCATTTGATTTTAGACTTTGTCTTCTGAATATTTGAAAACCAGATGTGTCACGGAAGTGTTACTATCCTGCTGGTTCGACTTGTTGCTAAGGCGCGAGACGTGGGAAGTCGCGGTCCGCGAGCAAGTGCGCTGCAAGTGGCGACAGAATGTCGGCAAAGCGTGGGAAACTTCCGGGGCGCATAATTTAGGATGCAAGTGTTTATAATGATTCTACGAATATACGGTATCCTGCTCTTAATTTCTACAGCAAATGTATCCTGTCTTTATAAATTCCTGACAGTATTATAAGGAAAACGATATATATCAGCAATTGCAATTTTACAAAATAAATGTAAAGAGAACATTAACAATTGTCACTGCTTGATAACATAATTGATTGTAGAACAAATATAAGCTATCCATAAACAAGTAAAAAATGCACCGGAGTTTCCTCGGCGCAATCGAGTCTTCTGTACAGCCGCTACAGCGTATAATCAAGGCCACCAAAACTGGATCAATTTTTCGGTGGTCTCGGTATAATGCTGTATGAGCCCGCCCCACCAAACTTTAACCACGGCCCGGTGGTGGCCCATCCTATATCGTTGCCAGAAGCACGAGTATGGCTAACTTTAACCTTAAAAAAATAAAAACTACTGTGGCTAGAGGGCTGCAATTTGGTATGTTTGATGATTGGAGGGTGGATGATCAATATACCAATTTGCAGTCCTCTAGCCTCAGTAGTTTTTAAGATCTGAGGTCGAACAGAAAAAGTGCGGACAGAAAAAATTGCGGAAAGAAGAAAATGCGGACGGACAGACAAAGCCGGCACAATAGTTTTCTTTTGCAGAAAAGTAACGAGGGTGAAACTGAAAAATGCTTTAATTGGCGAACTCAGTAATCTGCTTTAACTTCACCTCGGGCTTCACTCACATTAAGTATTATATTCCGTTAAATTGTCAACTTGTAAAAGCATATCATGTAAGCAGTAATTATCTAGTAAGGAGCCTGCTTTTAATATTATTTTTCTTAATCTGGTTGATCTGTGGGGAGGGTTGTGTAATTTTGACTAGAGAGAGAGAGAGAGAGAGAGAGAGAGAGAGAGAGAGAGAGAGAGAGACTTTCATTTACTGTTGTCGCCGTGCGTACGCTCTCCAGGTAAATCAGATTAATAGAGATTAGAGACAGAGATGGAAGATACTCAAGTTCATTAATGTCTGTGCAAACTTCAACAATCCTTCTTCGTTTTTCATTTATCTACTACTAAGGAATATCTCACGCTCCCAATCTCTCTATGAAATATATATTTAGCATGCGTATATATCTATCCGTATATCTATCTATCTACTTAATCCCCAGTCGATATCTTATGGTGTCTATGCGTGTGTCTGTGAGTAGAACGGCACTATCTGCTCTAACCTCTCCTTTATCACCTATTTTACGACTCAAAATTTCTCCCAATGAGGAGCGATTTGGCTTAATGCCCGTAGAGAGGAATGTCTGAAAATCCGAAAAGGGAATAGTGGCGATGAACTGCCCTATTTTTCTTTCCCCTTACCCGCCTCCTTGCCACTCAGCCTCTCCCATAAACGCCCCCCCCTCCCTCTCCCCACCACCCATGACCTCATCAGTCTCAGGCCCGAATGTAAACTCTTACAACCATTAAATATGGTTGCGCTGGAAACGTCTTTCCAATTTCTTTTTTTGAGGGGCCTTCTTATGAATAACCATTGATATACACCTCTCTCTCTCTCTCTCTCTCTCTCTCTCTCTCTCTCTCTCTCTCTCTCTCGACGTTATTATGGTGGTAAGATTACTTTAGCGGTATTTTATTGTAGCATGTTATCGGAACATTCTATCAATCAGCTGGTGGAAATGCTTATGGAAAATAAACGCTTTATTCCACTTGCGATTAACACTCATCGCTGACAGCGTTATCATTATTATTATTATTATTATTATTATTATTAAATAGCAAAGCATCTTTCCTCCTTTGTGAAGGCCAGCTAATCAACAAAAAAAAAAAAAAGTTTTAATCACTCATTTCCACAGACCAGGCTAATTTTAAATGATTTTATATATGAAAGTGATAAGGAAAAAAATATATATTCTTACGTCCTTGTGTTCATGGAGTTTAATGCTGATACATAACGAAGTGCATTTGAATAAATGACATTTGTTGCTACTGTAATTTCAATATGATTTTATCTTTATAATAACATAGTCATTGAATATTAATAACGAATTGTTAACTTGCTCATATGTTTCGGACAACTTCAAATATTTTTCAACTTATAAAACAGTTACTCCTTTTGCCATTCAGGAACTCATAGAACACTTGTGAACTACTGTAGACTCTCTGTCGTTTCATAATGGAAGGCCAGATTCATTTTTAGTTTTCTGTAAATTTTCTTTACAAGAAAACTATTGAGATGGCTTTGTCTGTTCGTCCGCACTTTTTCTATCCGCCCTCAGATCTTAAAATCTACTGGGGCTAAAGGGCTGCAAATTGGTACGTTGATCTTCCACCTTCCAATCATCAAACATACCAAATAGCAGCCCTCTAGCCTCAGTAGTTTTTATTTTAATTAAGGTTAGCCATGATCGTGTGTCTGGCAGCGCTATAGGACAGGCCACAACCGGGCTGTGACTGAAAGTTTCATGGGCCGCGGCTCATCAGCATTATATACTGTACAGAAAACTCGATTGCGCCGAAGAAATTTCAGCGCATTTTTTGCTTCTTTTTCTTCATCTAACTTTCAACCATTTGACTTCATCAGTGCACTTCCACCTTCACCTTTGATATCTGCACTTTGCCAGCTTTATACACTGTTGATATGGCACAGTGCCATGATGCTCAGTGCCGAGCGTTTTCTGTTATTTAAGCTACAATGCTGTGGAATAACCGTACTCACTACTCTAATGCTGCTATATATAGTTGTGTTACTTAATGGGTCCCATTATATTCGCTGTCTGCAGCGAGAGTAAGCGCTCAGGGGAACATTGAAGGTATGAAACAACAGGACTCGCAAGAAAGCTGACTGCTTATACCTGATCACTTTGTTTTGATCAATGATGGTGGGCTAGGGTTCGAAGATGTTTGTTCATAATATCAAATTTTTTAAAAAATTTAAAATATCGCTTATCCAGTAAACTGCATGATATAACAGATGAATGGGGATGGAAGAGCTAACATTTCAACTTCAAATAGTCATGTACTGGAATATATGAAGACCAAATTTCGTGTTAAAAATAACTGAAGCATTACAATACGCAAGATGAGACGATTTTAGCAGGAACAACACGCAACAATGTCGTCAGTGCATGAAAGAAACATGGACAGACAATACTTCTCCCCAAGCGACTGTCATATTCATGAACTCTGACATGCAAAATTAATATTTAAATACCGAGGTCTAAAGTATCTGAAATTACTGACGCCTACTTAACGAACAGCTATGCAATTTCATGCGGTAACATTCATATATTCATATATGCAGTGTGTGATAGTTTGGCAAAATATTATCACATTCATCCCAGCTATCAAGTGGGGGACATATATTAGTACAAGTATTGTGCGAGGTGACTTAATGAAAAGGCTTATAGTAATCTGCGAAGTCAAGTAGGTAAAAGGTCATTGTGACAAGCACGGAAATACACACAAACACACACACACTATTCCATCGACATTAGTCTCCTTGAAGAGATCCACGGTCATGTATTTCTTCTCTTTGATACAATATATACGCTTATTCAAAACCATAAGAATTAAGACATTATGTGGTCACTGTTTTCACACATGATTGCAGAGCAGCTTCAAACCCATCGTCCTGGCCATTAGTGAATCTCACATTACCCAGAACAATGGGGGTCTGGGGATACCCTAGGTTTATATATCGGCATCCACAGGAATTATGTTTTTAGCCTCAAGGAAGAGTCTCATCTGCCATTCAGGAGTCATATAATATCACCAGGGAAACGACAGCCATATACCAGGCGCTCTTATTTGATGACATAAAAGAAGGTTAAGCACCTCTGGAAAATCCGCGGACGAACTTGTTTTTTCTCTTTTTTCTTTGAGCTGATGAGCCGTAAATCGTACGAGCCCTTCAGTCTTTACGATGCGGAGTTATTATTCTTGCCCATATTTCAGGTTATAAAATTATGTCATATATCTCCAGTTTATTTTTTATGATGTTGATTACAAACTGCTCCAAGATCAAGACGGCCTAAGGTCAGCTATCTAAATCGACAAAACAGTGTTGCCGCAGAATACGATACTGTGAATAAACACAAACCGCACTGAGTATGCAACTTTATTCTAATTTAATTAGAATAAATTATTAATGTGGCGAAAGACACGCATACTTCATATCCTTCATACTTCATATCCTTCTCTGCTGCATTAATATAGAGAAGAAATGACTTGGTGTCATATCCTAATATGGTAATGGTTATAATGCGTGTTCAATAAACGTAGACAATTACAAAATCAATAAACATTCGTTTGTTTTAAGGACAACTAGATTATCAACAGATCATGACAAATGCAATCAAGGAAAGAAAGAGTCCCATTAGTCAATTTTCAGCTGCGGCACCTTAAAGTGATGGTTCAATAAAGTTAGCGTTTGATGATGATCTTCCCTTCCTTAAACTCAAATACCTTCGTAACTTTGTATTGACCTACATCTCTTATTCAACATTTTTTTCATGAAAATGCGTAAGACAAAAATGAAAATATGAAAATAAGCAGTTGACAAAAGAAGACAGACTACAGAAAGACTTATTTCTTGACTTCCGTTTTCTTCCTTATCCTTTCTCTCTCTCTCTCTCTCTCTCTCTCTCTCTCTCTCTCTCTCTCTCTTAGCACTCGGCCACAGCAACAAATCAGGCACCGCATTTCGAAAAGAACTCACGTATACGAACGCGAAAAGTTTTAAAAGACGTCTTAATGGCATGAGCTTGGAATTCTGTGATGGGCATTTCCTATGGGAGGCTGTGCTTGACAGTTTGCAGGTCTGTCCTACATATTTCTTTGTTCATGTTTTCTTCATTTGACCCTACACAAATATGTATTGTTTTCTCCAGAAGCTTAGTTAATAAGTTAATGGCGTAATTAACATGCTTTTTGTTAATTGCTGTCAGACTGAATAAAAGATATAACGTTATCAGTTAAGGGTTATCTGTCTCAAGAGTTGTACGTTTATCCCTTGTCTCGCTTTCGGAAACCATCTGATCTAAGTTACTGTTTACATCTGCCGATTATTTTCTGTACAAGTCCCGCCTTTGAAGGTGTAACTAGTATAAAGTTAATCAATATTCTGGATTTTGACCTGGTTTCACTATGCATTAATTAACATGTGAGGTAAGAGATGATTCCATGTCTATCTGAATACTAATTCAAATTAGGTTTATACCATCTTCATATTTCAAATATTTTTTTTTTTTTGTGGACTTGTGTAACTAAAACACTTACAGAGAACCTGGTTTTACATGACTGATTTTTGCTCTCATTTTCACAGGCATAGACAGCATAAAAGACGGAATTATGGCGTTTCAAAGCAGCAATTACAATATTCGAATGTTATATGCCAATAATTACCAGGAAGTGTACCTGGAATGGCTTTGACAACCTCTTTGATATTCTGCAGCAATCAAATGGAGATGCTGATACCATGGCACTATAACTGGGTATCTGGGTGAATTGAGAGAGAGAGAGAGAGAGAGAGAGAGAGAGAGAGAGAGAGGATTTATACAAGTGTATACACGTTTTATAACTGTGTTTAACAGACTATTTTGACCTTATTCTTTATTACTAGCTTACTTCTTTCAATTATGAAACGGAAGAATATCATTTTTATGGAAAAACTTTATATTGGAATTTGCAAGAGCGCTGTCGTAAATATTTTTGGGAAATAAAATGGGTTGCTATTGATGTACATTAGAATAAAGAAGTCTTATGATATAGTGCACTTTAATGTATTTTAAAAAAGATGGCAAAGATATTATTTAAATTTTAAAAAATATTCACATAGAGAGAACTAAAGTATGAAATGTAACTTATTACATCAATTAAATTTATTAAACTGTCAGCTATTTTTTCAAGAAGTAGATCCTCGAAGTTTAAAAGGATAATAAAGGGCAAAAGAATAGAGTTATTTCCATCTTAGGTGATTTGCCTAAACAGACCTTAAAAAATCATTTCAGAAGTTATATTGCAAAATCGAAGACAAAGAAGACATCCAGGCTTAGGGAAAAAAGGCTCATAGAAGCAGTAGAACAATAAATGCGGGTTCCTCGAAATAATTTCGGGAAAAAAATTATGTACACTCCAAACAAGTCATGCTTCTCCTGGAACGGTTGTTCAGCCCCTTTACACACCCTCTGAGGCCGATGAAGGAACAGGAACGAAGGGACCTTCACAGGTCAGAGTTAGAGAGAGAGGGAAAAAGAATAGAAAACTCTCAATTCATCTTCCTGAGGAAAACTCAGACGACTTCTTTTGTAAGTATGCCCAAGCAAAAACTTAAGGTAAGTTCTGTTTTCTTACTTATTTTTTATTCATTCAGCCAACTTTTTAATATGAATAATGCAGTTGAAAACTGATAGATGTAATACGAAAATCTTCTCAAAAAGATAATGCTATTAATAACGCAGTTATATTAGTATTATGCACTAATATTAGTATTATATGTACGTGTAAATCAAAGACCAAAATGTCAGCATCTCTACAGCCTAAAAGTGACCTTTTTAAGCATAAGATCATATTGTAATTTCAATGTCCTTTCTTCTCACTTTCCGTGCGTAGGCTTGACAAGCAAATGTAAAGGCAGTTTTTCCCTCTGCCCCTGGGCACGCAAGGTCTCCCAAAAGAATTAAAAATGTATTTCTGAAACGAAAGAGAGAATATTTTGATAGCTGAGACTGTTTCGTTATTAATTCTAGTGTGTGTATGTTTGTTTGTGTGTGTGCGCGTGTGTCAAAACAACGTAATTGTTTATTTTTCACAAACGAACGGCACAACTCCTAGTTGTTTAAAAAATTAAGAATTTTTCATTAATAGCATTCCATAACCAATATATTTAAAAAGCGAAGCAAATGTTCGATTCTTTTGGCATCAAGCACAGCGTGTTAGGCAAAACGATATGTTGATAATGCAGTGTCCATGACCTTTTAGTGATATTGCTGTCGAGCACAGAAATTGTGTATTTCTTGGTTTATACATATTTCGCAAAGTTACGAAGGCATTTACTATTCAACGACCCAGGATTAAAAAAAAAAAAAGGTCAGGAGCTGTATAATTTTCTAAATGAAGAGATCTTGTATTCAATTGTTCTCATAAATCAAATATTTAAACCAGAGTCTTTACAGACGTCACAAATCTCCTGATCTTAGCTCCATATTCCCAAAGGCCATTTAGCTATCAAAACCTGACACCATTCAGAGACATTTCAAAGATAAGATTCTGAGAAAACGTGAAACGCTCGGATTGCTGGGAAAACATTCTATGGAAGGCGAAGGGGAAAAAGATGTTTTCCTTGGGCCCAGCTCACGGAAGAAACTTTACTTTATGGAAGTGAGTTTGCCTCTGGCAGTTCGATTACATTACTTCCTGTTGTGCTGGTAATCTGGGAGGAAAATGTGACAACGACTCTTTTTTTTCTGACATATAAGAGCTGTCAACAAAGGAGATGGATTTCTTGATTTTAATCTAATGTTATTCCGTTGCTGATAAATAGTTATATATTCAAGTATTCATAATAAATACTTAACCATATTAACATTCATTTATAAAACAGAAAGTGGTGCTTTTATACCTCTTTATCAGCACACCGAAAAAACTGATAATGAACCTCGTTAAAATAAATAAGGAAATAGCGGTATATGTAAATTGTGTTAAGACTAATCAGATACTTATATAATCTTTGCGACTAAAATAAAGTCACTGATGAAACATCAGGGGAATAAATCGTAACTGTAAGATTTGCTGTTGACTAGTTATTGACTTTATCCACCGAACCCTGCAAAAAATGCATAAGTATTTGCAGCTTCAAATCTACAAGCCCCTCACTCGCCGGTAAAGATATATACAGTAATTCCGTGTTCATATCTAGAAACTAAGTGGACTCCGGTACTGATATAGGCTGGATTAAAATATCTTAGAAATGGAAACATAAGATATAGTGTCATATTTCCTCTGACTTTTTTGAGGGGAAAGAAAGAAAAGATATAAGGACAGATAGATCAGTTTTTTACTGGGCGTATGGTGAAATGACGATTTCACTATGCTGAGTACAATAATAGCTTTCTTTAAGGCTACCTATCTCCTGGTATATTAAAAATTCAATCTATAGATTTTTATCCATTTTTATTACAATGGAGTAGTGTAAAAATATGAAATTATATCTTATTTAATTTTTTCAGCAAACATTCATATAAATCAGTTAAAGATATGAAAACATATTCCTGACTGCGACAAACTTTTACCCTTTGGATGAAAAATTCTACTGTGTATTTGTTTTTTATTAAAAAAGGATTAAAAATAACGTAAACTGGCACTTCTGTAGCCTTCTCCATTTCCTTTTTTTTTATATTGCAAAGGCAACTTTGCGTATGAATCCTCAATAAATATTAATGGAATGAACAACAATAAATAAAAAAAAATATATAAAAAGGTTTTCTCTCAGAGACGAAGCTGTCTAAAGTAAATACATAAGTAAAAAATGCACCGAGGTTTCTTCAGCGCATTCGAGTTTTCTGTACAGCGTATAATCAAGGCCACCAAAAATTGATCTATCTTTCGGTCTCGGTATAATGCTGTATGAACCGGGCCCCATAAAACTTCAACCACGGCCCGGTGGTGGCCTGCCCTATATCTTTGCCAGACGCACGATTATGGCTGACTTTAACCTTAAATAAAAGAAAAACTACTGAGGCTAGAGGGCTGAAATTTGGTATGTTTGATGATTGGAGGGTGGATGATCAACATACCAATTAACAGCCCTCTAGCCTCTGTAGCTTTTAAGATCTGAGGGCGGACAGAAAAAGTGCAGACAGAAAAAGTGCGGACGGACAGACAAAGCCATCTCAATAGTTTTCTTTTACAGAAAACTAAAAATTTTTGAGCTTCGCAAGCACTCGAAGCAACGAAAGGGCAAAGCAAAAATAAGAAGAAATTTCCGCTGAAGGACTTCATTCTTTTTCCTCCATCAAAGGTTGCTTCATCTTGTTTGCCTCGGCATTTAAGATCCGTGAAGGACACTGAACGCACAAACAAACTCTCATAAGTCTCTTGTGTACAAAAGACTCGGGTTATCGGAAAGCCTTGGCGAAGGAGGCTGAAGAAATAGCAGGTCCCTTCCAAGTCAAACAAGAGGAATGGAAGGCAATGCCGAGTTACTAAATGAGATTGCCTCTTGCAAGGCTGAATATGCTGTCGCATTTTGAAGCAGAGAGGAAACTAGCAAAATTGCAAGACAGTTTTCGTGAGATATATGGATTAAAAATACAAAGTTTTTCATGCGTAATTTAATTTTTAATTTAGCAATATGTTAGTGAATCATAACAACGGTTAACTGACGTCAGTTTTTCACGCTCGTTTGTAGACATCCCTGTCCCAATATGTTACATCTCAGCCTGCTTTGTCTATGTTTAAATAATCTAGATTCAATTTAAAGCGAATACTGGTGCCAGAGCACTATTGTCAATTGAAACGAACAGTTTTGAATGAAAGGCAATACACCTCTAAAATGTACACTCTTTGAAATAAATTAACACTATTCTTTAAGCTTTTGCAATAAACACCATCCATGAAATTAATTACATGATCAAGGCTAAAGTAACAAAGAATAGCAGGAAATATATTTAGAACTATGTGAAGACTTCAGTGTAATATTCCAAATTGGCGAGAATTCCTTTATTATTAGCAATGACGACAAGGATAATAATAATAAGCAGTAAGTAATCGTAACTAGGCCTAAAGTCTAATGGGATAATACAGTTCCTTCTCTGAACTCCAGAGAGAATATTAAACGTCCGAAGTCTCATTAAAGAGAATAATCGTTCATTTATGAGTCATTACATCCAGCCTAGCTTCCATATCGTCAATTACGATGATTATTCATATTAAGAACTTAACCTTAATTGTGTCTTCTGATTAGAACGTCTGTTCCAAGGGTAACTAATAACTCTATTTGACCAATGGCTGCGTACCATTGAACGCTTGATTTATCATTTCTGTGATAACATCTCATAAAAGCTACTAGTAATGATCATGAAACATTTTTAACGTTAGATATGACTGTGTTTTATTTTCAGATTATTCAGTTATTTTGGATAGATACGGAAAGTGGATACCATCAGACAGAGATGTCCTAACAGTTTAATACCAACAGACACAATAGGGCGCTAGCGGATTGTGAGACAGATAAGAGAGATCAAAAGGCAGCAGGTGGACAGACTCCACTGTGTTTGCATCTGACAACAACATATTTGCTTATCTGGGAAACATTAAGAATCAGTAATATGTAATTGATAAGCGAACTTATTCTTCCCAGATGAATAAATGGTGTTATATTTGAAGTGTCGTTTATTCATGTGTATGCAACTTTAATGAAAACACAGTGTAGGTAAACTTCCAAAGATCTTGGTCAAAATCTGGAAAACTTTTTGCATAACCAAAACACTTCATGATGGCTTTACACAACTTCAACCAAGTTTTCAAACATCAAAGAGGAGCGTAAATATGGCCATGCCGGTATATCAGAATGGAGCCTAAAAACAAATAATGCTCTAAAGGATTTAGACGCTCACTGTTACAAAATAATCCTACCAATTTTCCCCTGATGAAACAAAATGCCGGTGAAATACGACGACACTAAACCTTGCGAAAGCTTCCACACGTATGCGATGATTTGAGCAAACTAGAGGCTATAGGCACGCAACATTATTCATTCGATTGATAAGTCACAGGCGGTGTATTGCAGGTGTTTATTTCACACTGGGTCATAATTTTTATATAAAAAAAAGGAACGTAACTGGCCCATCATTCACTGTCTTGTTTACCCTATAGGTTTGGAATGAAAAGTAAATATACATATACATGTGGTCTTTTCATGTACTGAAGATGATTGAAGTAAATATAGATAAAAAAATTATTTTAAAGGGCTAGATAACATAAAACAGTTTCAGGAATTAATTAATTCTAACGTTACGTTGAAAGTTTTCCGAATGATGCACTTTACTGCATTTTGTGCAGTGACACAATTTTTTTTCGATCGTTAGAATATCCACCAATAGCTTGCGTTATATTTTATTCTGTTGTTACTCTTACAAAAACATAAAAAACATTAGCGGTTTATGCCAGGATGCATATTACATATGGCTTTAATTATTCTTTTGTAAAATAGGATACTAGATCTCATACAACATGGCACTCGATCTTACACAGGCGCTTCGAGATCCGACACAATTTTAGAGATATATATATATATATATATATATATATATATATATATATATATATATATATATATATATATATATATACATACGCATATATTTGCATATATGTGTATATATGTACATACATATGCATATATATGTGTGTGTCTTTGTATGTGTGTGTGTGTGTGTGTATGCGCGTGTGGTTGTGTGTATGCTGCAAACGCATTTAAAACCCATCCTTAATATCAGGGAAGTGCCTCAAACTTACATAAATTCTAAATCATACTTAATGATTGCACTTTCTCATCTGCTTATTACGCCAGTTAAATAAAAAAAATAGCAATTTTTTGCTCTTCACATCAATTGGATTGCCTATGGCGTCGATGAGTTATGTCACTGTAATATCTCGCGTTATCTATTGCCTTTATTTGGACGTTATATGCCCTTTTTTGGAGAGAGAGAGAGAGAGAGAGAGAGAGAGAGAGAGAGAGAGAGAGAGAGAGAGAGAGAGAGAGAGAGAGAGAGGACTACATACGAAACTTAATATTTTGTATAACTGTTTTGACTAGAATAGTGTCTTCCTCCACCTTCTCGTAAAGTTATCTGTTGGTAAAACATGTAAGTAATAAAATACGAAACGTTTTACAGATGACATATTAAAACAAAATAATTACTATTTATAAGCACTGAACATTTTTAAGAAATCGTAATGCCGATAATTCACGGTGGAGCTGAACGGCAGGAAGAAATTTTACAGCGTGATAAAGATCAGTTATGGGGCATTTTTCATTGGTAAATTGAAAAACTGTTAATATATTGAAAAACTGCTAATATACCTTCTTCCATTCCGAAGAATGGGAATGATAATGCATAAAAAGGGACTCTCAAGATAACGAAATTCCCTTTTACGATGTCGAGGGAAATGAGCTGAATTATGTCCAGAAAGGATGTTGGCTGCAAAAGAAGAGTAGGTGAAAGAAATTATGACGCCTAATTCTGATTAGAAACGTGACTGGGTAGGAATGAAAACTATTCGTTTAGATGGAAGTGAATCTGCAAATAGTGTAGCAGCAATGTGTTCAGAAAATAGCCTACGGTTCATCATCTGTGAATTGAGACACTGTAGATTATTTCTCTTGTTGCCCTAAACAGACAAAGGATGATGAAATGGTCTCTTAACACAATTTTGCTTTGCAAAATGATTTAACAATTATAGGAAAACTATAAAGGGAAAGAAATATCAATACAGAACTGAATATATATATATATATATATATATATATATATATATATATATATATATATATATATATATATATATATATATATATATATATATATATATATATATATATATATATATATATATATATATATATATATATATATAAATTAGGGTAATGCTGAAAGCAACTTAATCAGCAAAGTACGGCTATTAAGCAATTACATACAAATAAAACAAACATTTTCTTAGACATCTTTAATTATAGTTTGCTTGAAAGTACGTTTCCAGAACCTTGGGTAAAAATCACTCTCTAGTCTTGTCATCCCATTTACATAACCGAAGGGTGTAGTCTTTGGGGAGAGCAAAGAGAAGTTGCAGAAAATAGTGAAGGAATTTGAATATGTTTTGAAGAGGAGAAAGTCGAAAGTAAATGTGAGCAACCCAATGTTAGGGGACTTTGTGCAATGTGAAAAAATAAAATAATATATATATATATATATATATATATATATATATATATATATATATATATATATATATATATATATATATATATATATATATATATATATATATATATATATATATATATATATATATATATATATATATATATATATATATATATATATATATATATATTACTTTCAATAAAAACACCCCTCTCCTTTCATCGTCGACAGTAGGAAAGAAAGGATCCGGTACTTAATTAGAGGATTCCGCTTCTGTTTTTTCTGTTCTCAAGAGATTTAGAAACTGGCTCAATCTGTCGACCTTGGTTCCCCAAAATGGAAGATGTCTGGAAATTGAAGATTCTCTGTGCAATCTATAGTCAGCCTTTTTTGACCTTATCAATTAACTTAGACTCCTTTCTCTTACAAATTCGTAGCCGTAAGATAAACCTTATAGATCATAAAAATTAGTCTCTGTTTGAGTTTCCTTTCATAATGATGAATTTGATGACAATTAGTTTCAAATTCTCTTCTTACAATTTTAAATTTTTTTTTATTTATATATAGATATACTGTAGATATTGCGTGTGTGTCTGTGTGCGTACGATCATGAAATAAAAAGCTGTTTCCCCTCCCCTTCTCATTTCTAATGTCTCTGGAAAACGCAGTTATCATAATTTGATAACTATTTTTACTCTTGAAATAAGAGCCATCCAAATTCAGAAATCCTTGTTGCCATGGTGACCGTCCCGACCTCCCTTGACACGAATTCCGAGTCTGTTCAACGTTTGTATTTTTCATGCAGTTTCATTTCCTTCCTAGTTATTACCTATGCATATATTTATGAGAACATCTCCCCTAATTCATTAACTTCTTTGTTTGCATAATGATGAAAAGAGTTAGTTTTTCTGTTTCATATGAAATGAATATCCTTGAATAAAAACAAAATTGACATCTTCATTAAAATTTCTGATGCATCAGTGCATTAATGTTCCGAGCACTAATTTATTTAACCTAAGCTTTTGATTATTGCTTTTATTTTTGCATTCGATATAATTGCTTTCTTATCGGCATTCAGCTAATTATTTATCTGTACTTCCTATTTATATTATTTCTTTTCTTCAGGTCTTATATATGCATCGGGCAAAGTATACTAATTCCTCCAGTATTCTTATTACTTTACTGTTTTGGTTATTACTTCTGTTTTTGCATTCGATATGATTACTCTCTTATGTGGATTCATCTCTTTATCTACCTGTTATTTTTATTTGGGTTATTTTCTTTTCTTCAAGTGTTACGTATGAATTGGCAAAGTATAACAACGCCTTCTAGTATCTTTTCCAGTATATTTACTACTTTACTAAGGACATTTTAGTATTACCTTATATGCCCTTCTTCTGCCTGCATATGACCTGGAAGCAGTTTTTTTATTATGTGGGAACGGAAACGAAAAGAAGTGGGAAGAGGCAGCAGTTAAGAGGGAATAATTCATTGTTGCTGCTGCTGCGTCATTAGTCAGTCACCTGGCAGCTACATCTACTTATCTGTGTGGCTGGAGGACACACAAACACACACACACACACACACACACACACACACACACACACACATATATATATATATATATATATATATATATATATATATATATATATATATATATATATATGTGTTTGTATATGTATATATATATATATATATATATATATATATATATATATATATATATATATATAGATATATATATATATATATATATATATATATATATATATATATATATATATATATATATATATATATATACAGAGAGAGAGAGAGAGAGAGAGAGAGAGAGAGCCAAAACTTGGAGTAAATTCTGTAACTTGTTGTCGACCCCAAATTTAACATACTATTATGGTATTACTAGAGTAAAATGTTTGCACGGTTTCGAAAATATAATGAACAATTACTTTAACAAAAGTAGAATGAACGCAAACGTACTAAACTTGAAGAATAATAAAACTAACTAAAACACCAAGTACGATAAAACTACAAAATATACAAACAATATTATAAAATCTCAAGTATTTGTACAATACATCCACTAATTGATTCTCATTCTGCGTTAAGTGCTGCTTGATAACAAGCCATAGTGGTACTCGAATGATGTCCCAATTAATGGGAAACAGCTGTATTCCGAGTTCTGGCTTTGATGTCATTGTAATATGTATATGTATATCATGTATGGTTATATATGCACACAAATATATATATATATATATATATATATATATATATATATATATATATATATATATATATATATATATATATATATATATATATATATATATATATATATATATATATATGTGTGTGTGTGTGTGTGTGTGTGTGTGTGTGTGTGTGTGTGTGTGTGTGTATGTGTGTGTATTTTCCTTACATATATCTTCTTCCAGGTGCAGTCTTTGAACTTCG